>JAUZST010003420.1:0-43092 GCA_034779995.1 Parotocinclus haroldoi | reverse complement strand
TGAGACTGGTGTTCAGATGAACTTGTGTATAGATGTAACCTTGTGTGTGTTGCTTACATGACCACTGATTCCGATGGCGACATTAAAGAATGCAAATAAACAAACAAACAAACATCTTTCACGGAAATGTCAATATAATACGTATCGACCATACTGGAATAAGTGGAATCGTGGCATTCCATTCCAAGCTTTCCAATTTTTTTGATGTGATACTTTTACAATCAGGTTGTTACCAGAAGGATATGGCAGAGCTCACAGTGGAACAGAGAAAGCACATGAAGACAAAAGAGTGTTCTATACAAACTGATGAGTGCAGGAATTTCTCAAATGCAAACAAAGCTCTGGAGAATGAAAAGTTAATTGGGGGTTTTAGTATCGTATTGAACTTTGTTAACACTAAACAGAAGGTTTATTGCTTCATCTGAAAAAAAGCTTCGTCCTATAACTTCAGCTAGGTGTTGTCTCAGAAAGATTTATTCTCATAACAGGTTAATTTGGTATGCATAATACTGGCATAATGTATGAAAGCTGTTTTGTCCATTTGCTACATATGATGACTGGGAACGATTACATGTACGTTATTCATCATTTCAATCAGTCTAAACAAAATACATGCACTTGCCCTATTATATACCATTGGGCACTCTATGTTTTTGGTCTCAGTGCTTCAGCAGCTCCTAATATTCCTTAATGTGTACCAGCCCTCAAATAATTATTCCCACTTCCTTGATTACTGTGGACTCCTGCTTGATCGGGCATTCATTAGTACAGAACAGCCCTCCCCTGTGCAGTTTTATAGGCCAATCATTTGCAGTTCTACCCACAAACCTGGTCCATGTAGGAAGGTATGGCTATCTTGTTGCAGAATCCAGCTTGTGTGGCCTTGAGTTATCACCTATAAGATCAGGTCCCAGTTTCACCACATTTGGGAACAGTAATGAGGCATAACCCTGCCACACAAGAGACTAGTCTCAGACTAGTTTCCTGTTTGCCTAAGAAACAGTGGCAGCCATTTAGTGTTGTCCCAACCTTCTCAAAGTCTAACTAAATATCATTGCTATAATTACAGCCCAAACTGGGTGAGCCACTTCCTGTACTACCACCAAGTAGACTTTTTGTTTGTTTGTTATTTATCCAATTTCACTACTTTATTGCAATTACCTATGAATGGTGGTCTGCATGATTTTAAGTTGTCAAAAGAAATCTTTGTAAATTCAGTTGATTGTTCATTGCACTTTTAGAATTTCCTGCTGCTTTGAAGTGCCTGGCTGATTTGCTAGACAGCATGTAACATTCAGGCAGACAAAAAAGAGGATGCATGTAGTATAAGCAGTAAGTGTTGTGTTGGGATTAATTATACAAATAGCAAACACCCAACAATCAGCTCTGATTATTAAATATCTGCTTTCCATTGTCATGCACAAGTTGTGCGCTTCTATCTTACTTCCATTTCTCCACATCAAAATAAATGTAAGTGTTCTTTACATATTAAAATAGGGAAAATAATAGTGCTTATTCCACTGGAAAGCCAGTGTAATAATGTACAAAATGTATTGAAATAGATTTATTGTATGACTGATTAATCTTCATCTGTGTTAAGTCAAGAATTTTCTTATATGTTGCACTATTTATGTTTTGTTTATAGTTCCAATTTAGTAGCTATTTATACAGTGCCAGAGCAGTCTGAGAGGATCGTGGTTTCAATTTTGAAAACTGGGTCAAGATTATAGGTATAAATGTTGTAGCTGGAGGCTCTGAGAATCCTTTAATTTAGTCTGAAGTTATAATTCTTGAAGTAGGGCGGGAACATCATCATTTCTCCTGACATGATGAAAAGATGATGTGCAGACAAGCAAGGCTTACTTTTCCCAAAAGATAATAAGCCAAGCTTTTTCAACTGTTTTGTTTCTAGACAGCCAATGTCTAACCAATCCTTTTCATGTCTATAGAATTAGCTAGTGTATACACTTCATCTCTTTTTGATTAAACTAGGTCTTTTAAGTTGGCACCATACTTTCAGGTTCTGTATATTATGAGTTTACATTTAAAGAAACCATATCACAAATTCATGTCTCGCTGTGGTTAAGCTAATAAGTATCAGTCAACTATCTTGTGTTCTCTCTATTGGTGGTCTCTTTTTCATTTTGTCCTGTGTCTTCAAATTATCTCATTCCCCTCTGCCTCTGTCACTTTTATGTGTTAAGTGTGTTCTACCTCCCCCAACTCCCAAACCTGTTCCAGACTTTATAGTTATACCCCACCTTATTAAGTCTGGGATTACTACATTGTTTCTCCTTTTCTACTGTTTCTAATAACTAATTGTTCTGTTAGTTTATAAATTCATGTTGGTGAAACCAAACACAAGGTGTGTTAAGTACTATGCAAAAACTGTAGGCCACCATTGATATACTTCTTTGTTAGCAATATCATAATGACCACATTTAATTATTTCTCAGTTTCTTTATTAGAATGAAACCATTGCCAATTTGTATGCAATATTAAAACAAGTATTTAGACCTTCTCTTACACCTTGAGTTGACCCTTCTACAGTGTAAAAAAGCTTGATGGTCTTTTCGTAAGAGGAGCATCCACCACTTTTTCAGAAGGAAAACAGAGTGACAAAGGCTAAAATATGCTAAAGCTCACAAAAACTGAACTGAAGGTCAGTGGAAATTTTAAAACCAAAATGTATTTTGGTGTGACAAATCTAAGTTTTGGGTCAAATCATCAACATTTTGTCATTAAATCGTTGCAAAAACAACAAATCCGATGGTGCCCTAAAATATTTGAAGAGTCCTGTAATTTGAATTGTTTTAGAGAAAACAGATCATCTATGTTTTGTTCCACTTAACCTCTGTTGTATAGGCAAGACTTTTAGATCATAAGAATGGTAATATGTTAATTACTAAGCAGATAATGTTGTTTAATGACTGGCAGCCCCAGTCTGACCAGTGTTCTTTATCTGGTTTAACTTCGCCAAAATATTTTCCATAGTTCATATGGATAAAGTCTTCAGATTTGTGAACATCCAATGTTAAAGTGGCAACACAGCTAGCATGGGAATACCACTAACCAGAAACATTTGTTTGTTATCAACTTGTATATTTATTTTGCAGTCCTGATGTGGCATGTGTTATGTGTTATAAACCTGATTATAGAACAATTGTTTTTATTTCAGGAGTGTTTTAATGGTTTACAGGTCAATTTGGGGTTTTTTTTGGCATTTAAAACATTTAACAAACACCCAGTGTTTCAATGTGGCAAAAACTGTAATAAAATCCCAAATGCTTTTTCAACATTTGTCTTAATGCAGGTTTTTTTTAATAAAAGACGAACTTACAAAAAGTGTAACATATGCTTTTATTGCCAGGATCATATTTTTAATGAGCTATGCTGAACTTTTAACCATGGCCCATACAAACTTTTAAAACCAACTACACCCTGCATAATACTTTTTAAGATGTATTTTTTAGTTGTTTTAGCACACAAAAACAAGTACACTGAGATAACAAGGGTGTACTACAATGCATTTAAAGATGTTTTATTGTTAAAACTGAATAAAAAGTGAAGCTTCTGCAAATTATCACTGCTATTTGTCAAATAGTGTAGCATTTATCTGTGTTAAAATCTTTTAATAGTCAGGAATATAAAAAATATCTGCTTTAAATCAGAACTGTTTTTACACTATATACACTGTTAAATACTCACTCATTAATATATGGTACTTTATAAATATATTCTTTCATTATGTCCTAGACCAATTGACATTATGTACTACACCTATCAAGTTGCTTTTCTTTGTTTACATTATATTTACTTAAATGCAAGCTCTCCATTGGTACTTGGTCAAAGATATCTTTTCAAACATTAGTCTTCTTCGTCAGGTGAAAAATGCTGGGAAAAAAACTGTTTAAATGCTAGCCCTTTTAATAAAAGCAGGAGTTAACTATGTATTGTATGAGTTAACCTTTGCAAGTTAAGAGATGATACAGTTTTTTCCCTTGTGTCCTCTCTTCTTTTTGGAATTTGTCCTTGTTCCAAAAGGTTGGTGTACATGATTGGGAAGTTTGTCAGCATAATACTGATACCTAGGTTGCCTGGGCTGAGGAATTGGCTGCCCCAGGAAGAAACCCTCCTCCTCTGAATCAGAGGAAGAAGATGAGCATGTAGAGCACCAGTCATCATCATCTACATAAAAACGAAACAAATTTTCTGCAGCTTGGTTCTGCAGTACAACATCAGAGTTTGCATGAGCACGGGGGTGTTGAGCATACTGACGAGGAATGGCAGTACGTTGAAGATGATCATCTTTGTGGCACATGCGTACTCGCTCTTTAGGGGCAATATGGAGTTCGTTATCTGAACGAGACTTTCGACTTTTTCGCCTGTGATTACCATGATGATGCCGACGATGTCGTTGGTCTTGTTCGTCAAAACAATACACCCTTCTTCGAGTGCGCTCGCTCATCGGAGGTGGGCGCACCTCCACATCATTGTAGTGCCCATTGTCCACAACATCATCTGAAAACTTAACTTGGTGGGGTCTTGACTGAGATCTGCTTCTTCGAAGAACAGGATGTTTCGGTCTTTCCTCTGCCATAGGAATCACTTCCTCTGGTTCTTCATCTTCAACCACCTCTACTTGTTCCAGCTCAGATGTGAGGCTCTTCAGGGAGTTTGCACTCCTGTGTAGCATTGAAGAATTCAGAGTACCCATGTTGCTTGATTTCTCACAGTCCTCGTTGTCTAACTTGCTAAAGTTTTGTAATGAATATGGGAGCTGCTTCTCTTTAAAGTCCCCATCAACTGATGCACCTGTACAAACAGAAATTAGACCAGTTGTCTCAGTAAGAATAATAATCAGTAACCTTTAATAAGCATGTTTCTCTGTTCTGTTGCTTCATGAACATACCTGTGATGTTGGATAGTGCCAGAGAGTCCATGGAGTCTCGAACGCTTTGCTCAGTCTGCTTCAGTTTATCTGTTATGCATTCCAATGAGTCATTATACCATTGCTTGTCATCATGCTTAAAACTGGCACCATGTTCTAGATCAAGCTCCTGGATTTTTCTGTTTGCAGGTCCGGGATGACTACCATATGCAGAGTCTCCCAGGCCATCTTGTGACTGTGTCCAGTACATGTCTGGCTTGTACTTTTTATTAGCCAGATTGCTACTGCTGCCAGTTCCTGACATATTTGATTCTATTTTATTCTTGTCCCCAGAGTCCGTCATCCAAGATTCAGTATGCCTGCTGTCCTCTGGCTGCTGGAAGATGCCATGCTCTCCAAACTTTAGAAGTAGCTGTGTCATATAATCATCATGCTCAGCCCATTCTTCATGGTCTTCCGGTACTTCCTGCTCTTCTCTGTTCCGCCAGAAATGGTCGTCTGCAAATCTCGAATGGGAAAATTTGTTTGATAATGTATCCTCAGCATTGCCTGTGAAACCAGGAAACTTGTAGTTTCCAGCAGGTGAGAAAAGCAGAGACTGACGACACTGGTCTGCAGAACAACTGCTCTTTCCTGTTCTTACACTGCGACGAGATTCCCGAGATCTTGCAGACTGAAAGGCAGAATCCGAGGAATCAGAAGCATGGATGTCCTCCCCCAAACTACAAGCTTTGGAACAATATATGTGGCCTTGTCTCGGTAAGAAAGGACAACCAAGCAAGGAGGTTTTGCACTGGGCACAGCTGAAGCACTCATCTGTGGCATGCCAATGAAGGCCATCATAAGTCATCTGAGCATGGTCAACACCTGGATAAAATCAGTTATTATTAGTTTAGAAAGTGTGCTTTGTTCACAAAGGTTGTTTAGTTGTGAAAATGAGAACAACTTCATTGGCTTACCAATATGTTCTCCACAGGCCTCACAGTATTCTGCATAGAGAGACTCAAAACACCCACAACAGTACGGCCGACCATCTTTCATGATGTAACGTTGACCACCCAGAATGGTTTCGCATTCAAAGCAAGAAAAGTGCTTCATGTGCCAGTGACGACCCTCTGCCTCTGTACACTCATCAGCAAAGATAATCTGACGAAATAAAAGCATGGTGTTTCTTATCTATCAGCTTCACAGTATATTTTAATTTAAAATACAGCTCACTAAGCTTTACAATCGAGACAAATCATAAATGCTTATGGCTACCTCATCACAGGCTGAACAGCGAGGCTTTAGCAATTCAGCATGATGTCTTCCACAGTGAACCTTCCCCTCATGGTAGAAATAAATAAGATCCACTAGAAGTTCATTACATGTTGAGCAGGCAAAGCATGCTGGGTGCCAACACAAACCAGGCCCTCCTCTTGAGGCAAACACGGCCATCTCTCCTCCACTGATGCTTTCCCCACACTGAAAATGTAAATGTAAATCTTTGTTAGAAACACCATGAAATGCTGCAGGATTATTCAGAGCAGCTGAAGCTTATTATGTTTCATTTGTGTTATGGTTTGGATACCTACATGTTCACAGATAGCATGAAGCACAGTTCTAGGCAGCAGTTTTAGGGTTCCCCGTCCCAGTGCCTCTTTTTTTCTCTGAACACTGAAGATGTGTAGCTCCTTCTTCTCTTCCTCACTGAGGGACTGGCAGTATCGCACCTATGGCAGAAATAGATGGGCTCAATCAAAATATTAATTTTGCATGATCTGCTTAGCTCAAATCCCTTTAGCCCAAATCACCACTCGGACCATTAAGTGACCTCTGGCTGTTATGATGGCTCTGAACTTTAGAGTGGCTTTGTTTAACGATACTTAATGAGAGGGAAGGGAATGTTTAGAGAAATGAGGCCTGTGTTTAGAACAAAATCATCCAGACATCTGCAAAAACATGACACAAAGCTTAAAACCCAGGCTGATACAAAGTGAGTGAGGTTAGGTACAACATAATAACAATAGAGTTACACACAAGGTGCCTCAGAGCAATGTACTAGACACTCTGGCCTCTGCTTATAAACCGCAGCAATGTGAGGAATCTCTGTGCCACATGTTGTGTCGAGTACCCCAGCAACATCATAAAATAATTAGCTCAAATGTCTCATTGTACCAACACCCACAGAAGAACAAGAAAACAAAGATGTCCTCTGTGATAACGAGGGGAATTCAGTGGATCAGACAAGGTATGAAACACCATAATGTTAACCAGCACCCACACTAGGTCCTCACTGTGACGCAGTTTAAGTGGGGTTTGAAATCTGATGCATGAGCCCATTTTAATTCAACAATGTTCTAAACAAAGGAGTTTTTTATTTGGCACTTTCAGGCCCCATTGTAGGTGGCCATATATTGTAGCATATTGCTTTATTTTAGATCAGTAATGCATAGAGCTGAACAGTTGGTGACAATGTTTTGAGGAACGCATGCTGGCTTGGGCTTGGTATCTGGGGGGCAGATGTCCTAACATCCTTCCTTTAGTCAGAGCCATTATACCCTTGAGCTAGGTATTTAACCCCAAATTGCTATAGGGCTCCTACTCAAAAGTCCTCAGTGCCCCACTACAACATGGCTGCTGAATTACTCCAATGCAAAATTTCAAATAGTCACAAAGCTACTTTAGAGACTAAAGTCATGCATGTGCATGTTCACTGAACTTGAAGTCATTGCCAAAATATTTTAGCCAGCCAAAAAAACACTACAACTGCCTATGTATAACTGAGCAATCACTTGCCCAACATTGTCCATAATTTATCCCATTATTAAATTTATGATTGATGTGTGGATGGCTTTACTATGCATAGTTCTCTGACAGAGTGCATCTACTTGATTTTGTGACTTTTCTGAAATTTAACTTGCCTCATTATCATGTGGAGGTAGTTGATACAGGAGCTGTTTGATGCGGAATTTCTCTCCTGGGCTGTTAACGTACGGAATTTTTTCCTCTGGAAGGCAGGAGAAATACAACTGGACCTTCAAAACGACAAAGAGAAACACATTTAAATACCATTGATAAGCGTAGCTTTTAGATCACGTAATCAAAAAAATGTTATATATATATTTATATATATTTTCCGTAAAAACTTCCGTTAAAAAAAAGGAAGAGAAATGCCAAGAACTGGGTTTAAGAATTATCTTAAGAAAACTAGGGCTGGATCAGTGCAATTCACTGTATAATAAACACAGAATAAATTTTTTGGTATGATGCCATAACTATCTAACTCGTTCCCTGTTGACACAATATAATGGAATATGTTTACACAATCTCTGCAGAAATACAAATATCTATTTCAATTTTGATGGACCATAACCAAAAAAAATGTGACAGCCTGTCACTTAGTATTAAGTACCATACTCATTTGGCAGAAATCACAAATTCCAAACTACTTGTTTTTTTTAGAAACTGACTCGCTGTTACACATTTCCTCCACTCTTCCTTGTGGAATGCTTCTAGTTCAGAATTATTTAGGTCAACTTGCATGTACAGATATTTGGTTTACTCATATAAACTTTCATGTTTAGAGTATAGTTTGAGAAACTGAGACGATTTTAAGGTTGTTTGTGTGTTCACCAAGACATTTTGTAGATTGTTACGGGAAGATTCAATAATAACGGGGTTGTAACCTCTTGGCAAAAGCAATCAGAGTGTTTTAATATCTCCTGGTACTTCATGGGTATTGTATGTTTCTTCACAAAACGTAACAGAACTTCCACCATACTTAACAGTAGGGATTATGTTTCTGTAATACCACGCTTCTTTTATGGCATATCCTATTCCTATTATTTTGCCTTATCTGACCAAGTAATCAAGTAGAGTCTATTGGACTCCATTTGCTTACTTTTGTGGTTAGACAAAAGAAAATAAGTGTTTGATCCATAACGTTGATTACATAATCATAAAATATTTTTGAAATAAAAGATAAACTGTAGATTTAACGACTTGGCAACCCCAACATTCTACCATCTTCTGCAACTCTCCAAATGTGTGCCTTGGAGTAATGTTTGCATTACTCTGCAACAAGCGTTCTCATTCTGCATGGTACATGGCTTATTTGCAGATTTATTACAAATTTACTTGCTTAAAATGTTGCCACAAGAGTGGTAATGGCCTTTTTAAGGCATGCAGTTACTTCTAAAGCCACTGACTGATGTATTCTGTAATCTTCATTGTATCATTAAATGATGAATGGAAGTTATATAATTTAAATTCAGTATTTGTAACTCAGTCAAACAAAGTTAAGCATGATTGATTAAGAGTACATAAATGGTCAAATCTGAATAATAAATCTGATATTGTTCCCTCTTAGAATAAATTTATTTACATGGATATTTAATTAGATTTCTTACTACAGGGTGAGATAAATGTCATTAAATGTGAAGATGTATATCATGCACAACTAATAAGGTTATCAAGGAAATGTACAGACCTTTTTGCCTGTCATTTTCCTTGATAACCTTATTAGCTGCCATGAAGGGTCTACAGTGTTTTGTCATTCTGTGCACCGATTCTTTCTGTATTGTGTTTAGTCCTTTAGCTGGTTACGTCTGTAATTTGAATCAGTTTATGAGTGCTGGTCGTAACATTCAACAGATAAAGTGAATGACTGGGCCTGTCTTCTCCTGCTTAAGCCCTACTGTTATTCAGCCTGTCTACAGTCCTGTCCTTTAAACCTGACAATGAGTAGCACCATAAATCATGCTTATTTTATGCTAATATTACCACCCACTCCTCTCCCTTAGGCTCTTGACTAACAGTGTTTTTGAGTTTTTGTGTACTTCCCAGCAATGATCACCCATATTATTTGGTGTCATTTACAGAACAGCAGCTGTAAAGACATTACACTTACTCCATAAGTTTAACACAAAAGCAGTGTTTGGATTTTAGCAGATACGGCTTTATAACCTTTTGTCACCCCTCACCCCTGATTGCAGTCAGTGTGCTTCTCAGCACAGCTGGGGAAATAGCCTGTGAGACAACCATCAGAGCCTTCCTTCCCTGTTGACTCTAAAAGTGCCACCTCACTTTACCTTCAGGCACGATGTGTTTGCAGAAAGGCTAGTACAAAGTTGCCTAGTACTGATCCGTTTTGTTTTTTTCTCTGGCAGTGTAGAATAATGACTTGCAGATTTTCCATGAAACAGTAAATAAATGTAAATAAAAACCCAACAAAACAAACAAAAAACATATCCTGTTTCCAACTGCCTGAAGAAATGTTTAC
Source organism: Parotocinclus haroldoi (assembly GCA_034779995.1). Taxonomy (NCBI): domain Eukaryota; kingdom Metazoa; phylum Chordata; class Actinopteri; order Siluriformes; family Loricariidae; genus Parotocinclus; species Parotocinclus haroldoi. Next base: position 32,938 of record JAUZST010003420.1, on the reverse strand, counting down.
AAAAATGTCCTAGTGATTGAGTGAGTGGGCTCATCAAATTATAATAAATTAGAACAATCTTGCTCTCCTGATGGATTGACTGACCTACTTTTTTAAGCAGCGTTCAGTAACAATAAAGCGTCAGGATATCATGTATGTATTTGAACACTGCATATGAAGAGTTCCACATGGTTATCTGTACTAGTGACACCTTCATGTAGAAGTGAACCTAAGAGCAGGCCAATAATCTTACTTGTTCTGGCCTTAGCCCAGGTGGAACCCAGGCATACTCTTCCAATGCACAACCAGAATCATCATCAGAGGTAGAACTTCTCTGAAAGCCAAAAGTGAGCTTGTTGAGTTTGTGCTCCATCTCCAGCTGCTTTGGACTTCTGTGAAAACCAGTAGGATTCTCTAGGTTCATCATAGACGTCCTTTAGAGAAAAAAACAAGGAGGAATGTGTTAGTCATGATATCACATCCTATAAAGCTGAGAACAGTCAATGATAGTGAAAGGCTCCTTGTTTTTAAAAAGCTCCCTTGTTATTTATATCACTTTAAGCTACTTTAGTATTTTAATTAGGCAACTACAACAGAACATTCTAAATTGTGGCTTGTTTAACATTGATTATAATAGAAAGATGCAATTGAACAACAGATTGCAACAGATTTGTCTTGAGCCACAAACATACTGGGTGCTCTGGACACAAAGTTTAGCTAGTGAAGCTAGCTTTTCAGTGACCTGACCTTCAATTATATGATTAAGTAAAAAGTACTATAGTACTGTAAGTGTAAAAATGTTCTGATATCATCATATAGACTAGTAGAAAGCTTATGATAACATTCATTCTATTAAAATCCAAACCAATGTAAAGTTATTTTGTGTTCTCCGCCATGATGTGTTGGATTTATTGTTAAAATTGCTTTTACATATGTGCCTCTTGATCATAAATAGTTATGCAGTCATCTTTCAACTCACACTGTGTGACTTCAGTTGGCCCTGGTCACTGGTTTGGCACCCCCTTGCTCTACTTTACCCCCTGCTGTGGTTAAGTGGACAGCTGAGAAAACCAGACACACTTAGCAGCACCCTTTGAAGTGGTATGGTAGTCGACACTAGCAACACTGCATATTCATGACTGTCCAGAGAATGTGATTTACCCATATTCACACATTCAATAAAGACTACGGTGTCAGTGTTATGAACTCTTTTTGTACTTTTCCTCTTCTATTGGCTATTCATAAACTGGGCACATAAGGCTTAAGTCGTCAATGCCAAACCATATGTATACTGCCTTAATACCAGTATCACTCAAGGCTGTTCATGACGCAATAAAAAGGTAGACTGTTACAGATGTAAGCACTTCTTAACTGTCACTTGTAGAACTGGTTAGGTTACGAGATTTGCTATCATTGACGCTAATCTAACATCCATCTTAAAATGTTAATATGATTTCTTAACCTGCAGGACAAGGTCTGTATTTAGTGGCACCCAAAACTCAAGTAACCTGACCTTAAACATGTTCTGTAGAGATACTTAATTTAGATACTAAATTATTAGATACTAATTATTCAGATATGAATACATAATATCACATTTATGTGATATTTAAATATCACTCAGTCTGCATGTTTAAAAAATTACATTCTTTGTCATTACATTAGCACAATGTTCATTTAGATACCACAGTAAATACCATATTAAAATCATAACCCAGTAGGTGGCTGAAAGCCAGCTTTTTCATGCATGTGAACATGTATGCCTCGTTCCAAATGTAGAACCCCTCCAGCATTAAGTGTTTTAACATCTCTCTCTATGGTAGAAACCCTTGTTAAACAAGGCTTTGCAAAGCCAAGATGCATATCTTTGAGTTCTACCCATGGAGAGTCTGAATCCCTCTGCTAGAGGCACTACACAGGGGGTCCATGGGACATAAGAGTGGAGTTGGAAGGGGATACCACCCACTTATACAGTCAGGAACTGTAATTACAACAAAATGAAGACATATCAGAATATGTATGTAATATTGACCTGTTTTTTTATCTGATTAAAAGTATTGAACTTGGCTGCTTCTGCCCTGTGGAGGTAGGGCAATAATTTGCATAATATTGATGTTTATTATTGCTGTATTATTAATAATTTAACAACAACAATGACACACCTGGACATGTATATTAATTTACCTTTCACCCAAAGGTGATAAGCCATTTAAGTTCACGCCACTCTGTACCAGTATTTGGCCACAGTCCTAAAGTCATGAACATGAGTGCCTGGCACAAGTTCTAAGCTCTTAAGCTTACAAATTGATACCACCTTTCCACTACACCAATTAGGATTAGGACATTAAAAACGAAAAAGTCCTGTCAGTGAATATTTTCCAAGGAGCATACACAAAAACGAAGAGGTGCTAATTTCAATCATATTTCTAAACGATGACATGGTGATTTGAAAAATAAAAATAACATGATTTGTGAACCATTCCAGTGTATATTTGTTACACATTGTACATATTATCTTGTTCTATAACTGCGAGCACGCTAAAGTCATATGTCATAGCATGCCAAAAGACCAGTATTGACCCATCAAAACACAAGCGGTACATTATTCCACAGCCAAATGGTTAAAGGGCTTGCCGCAGAAAAGGACCACCTGTACTCAGACAAGCTTTCATCAGGCAGCTGACTAGCACTCATTGGTATTTACCCACAGTTTCTCTGTGGTCATTCACACACCTCCTTAGCTCTCACACACGGAACACAGGCCAGCACTTAACCCATGCCTTTTTAACATGACACCTCTATGAAGATGTGCAAAACAATTTCACAAAGTAAAACTTTGCCTGCCATTACATAAGATTAAACGGACTCTGCAAGGGTGAAGTCAAACTTTTGTCTCTTCTCTTTGATTACATTTCTTGACCTTACCTCTCAAAGGGGACCTCTTGTAGGCTGTTCATAAGATCCTTCTACACTTTCTTATTATAAATAGATTCCCAGATAGCATGCCCTCAAGTGTAACATCTTCCAGTCTTTTGCGCTCTAAATCCAACCTGGAATTGTTACGCTTCCTGTTGCATTTGCATCCAGAATTTTCAATCTGCAGCAATGCAAATATCCAGTGTAGGTCTATGGATGTGAGAGAACTCAAGAGCAGGACAGAGAACAGCCGTTTAACCAGATGGCTCCAGCACTTACTGCACTCCTGTGGAGCTCAGGCTGGAAGCCCCTCCTCTATGACCTAGCCTCAGCCATTCAGCTTCAACCACCCCGTTATATATTACACTTCAAACACAGGGTACTTTTCCTCCCTTGTGTCTCTACCACTCTCTTTTTTCATATCAAGTAACTTTAGAACAGTCGCTAAGTCAGTGTAGGTATAGACTTTAATTAACTTAAAACTGAAGATGTCATGAGGATGTTAGAATAAGTAGAGCAACTTGTCTTGCTTGAGACACCCCTTTACCAATACGCTGATGCATATGACTAAGGTAGGACAGTCACTTTTGCCTCTTCTTCTAACCATGCCGTCTTGCACTGGATTAAATTTAGTATCAAGTGAATCAAGATGCATCCAAACCATTACGCACCTTATTTAAACGCCCCCGTGCAACAAATCCTAGTCATGTATGTAATTACCAAGCACTTTTTTAAAGGTTGTCCAATACCCATTACATTCTTCTTAAACACAATTGAAAAAAACTGCATTCCCTTCTAATATGTGAGTTGTTTTGGCACATTGTGCATTAAATCTTCTAAAACTACCCTGAGGCAGCCTCTTGTAGCTTCACTTTCTTATAAAACTGAATGGGTCCAAGCTAAATCCTGTCTTTCACCTCTCAGTCAACAAAGATGTCAACAGGTCCATGTCACTGTGTCTAAAGAAGGTCTCCACATGTACCATGGTGGACTATCCACCAACTGAATCAAAGAAACAATTCCCATCAACAGCAACTATTTTCAGAAAGATGTGTGATTTGTATTAGTACTAATAATAAAGTATTTATTTGCTTCCATTTAATTTTCAGTGGAATGAAAATACACAGCGGGAAGACTGCTTCAAACACATTCTCTAATATTAAACTACCAAGTAACTCCCAAAATGAGGGTAATTAAATAAAATTTCATAAAGTAGATAATTTTAATCTAATAACACATCTGAATAATAATTTAGTAACCTTACAGTTATTCAATATTCAACTTATAGACAGTTGACCTCATCTTCTCTATAATTTCCTGAGGAATGTGCAAATGTTGGCCTTCCTGTTGTTTCAATAAACAGAGCTTGAAGTTGGGTCCAAGGTGCTTGTTTCCTAAACGATGGATGATAGAGAATGAATTCCCCTTCCCAGCCCAAGGTGGTCTTGGTGGGTAACCCTGACCATCTGAATTCAAATTAAGGTGTTTCTGTTCATGCAAGAGAGGGCCCCTTTATGACCTGCAAAATGTGTATGAGTTGACCCCCAGCTAATTAAAATGTGGCTTCACTTTATAAACTTTAACCTCTGTTTTGGAATGTTTCACTGATTTCTTTTTGATTTTTAAGAGTTGTTAGTATAGATTGTATAGATCATGCAAATATTGAAGACAAAGCCATTGTTGCAGTCAAGGGCACAGACGTTCAATCCCAGCAGGACTGAGCACAAGTTACAAGCCATTGTGTTTAAAGTGAGAGAAAGAAAGAATTCACACTCCCATGCATTAGCAAGTCTTTGAGAGATAAACAACCCCACATCCTGCTGAGAAAGCATTCATGTACCCTGAAGTGAATGTGTGGATCCTCAGTCTGCTCAACAGGTTTCAATACTGGCTGAAGACATTTTGATAAAAACAAGCATGCAGATGGTGTAGTTTTATAAAAACATGTCCCTTTGTCCTAATGCCCAATGGCACATTTGCCAGTTAAATGAATTTTATCGTTCACTTTTAACACCTCTTGACTACTTAACCCAAGATAAAGAATTAGCATTCAGCAATTAACAGTTACAGTGGGCTTGAGTTTTAAGCCTTTTCGTTAGCAATGAGTTAATCCCAGTTTTATATTAGAGAAGACAATCAATGTTTGAGCCATTCTGTACCAAAAGGACAAGGTATTATTTTTATTACAAGTTGGCACAATAAGTTCTACAATGACATATGAAGCATGACCACAATGCACAAATAATGTGAGGTCATTTAATTTTATACATTGCCAACACACTTCCTAAATCTGTTAACGTGATTTAGTTGTGTCACTAACAGTGTTGGACTCTATTGTTGGAATGCTGCTACTTGTTTCACAGGTCAGGGTTGACCAGAAATACTTGTGAAGTATAAAAGAACACAAGTCACACATCCCTGACCCCTGATTGTTACTTAACTCCATAGGGTCATAAATCTTGTGCCCCTCTCAAGCAGCCCTCACCCCCTTCTCCACACCCGTGCTCAGAATGACCCAAACAGCAGCTAACACCTGGCATTAACTTATTTGAACTGTAAAACAGATGCTCTGACCTAACTTGTTCTAGCTCACTCCATACCACATTTTCCAAATACTATTGCACTGGATAGAACAAAATAAGTATTAAAGGCGCAGATTACTGAACCACTACTGAACTCATTTTCTGAAGACCCATTCACTTGGGTCCCAAAAGACAGCACTATATTTGACAGTGTCCTAAATTCAACAACAATGTGGGCCATTTGTCAAATGGACAATTACTTACACTTCGGTCCCAGATGAAATTCTCCAGCGTGTTCTGTAGTAGAATGTCCAGTCATGTATCCTTGTCAAAGTAATTAGATAAATGTAATACTTCAATATAATACAGCTCTTGTTTTGTATGTTTAATTTTATTTCAGAGCATTTATTTTGTATGATCAGGATCCAGCTGGATTTCGGTTTATGCTGGGTAGAGCTAGGGTGGCACTCAGAGAATGTCATGCATTATAATGTTGATTACTGTTTACAGCTACTGTTTAAGATGGAGCCTAGTTGTGTGCAAGACATTTTTAGAAAATAAGTCTGTTTCAAGACTTTAATGACCTGTCAGTAGCCATTACTGAAACACAAGTGTAACAAAGGAAGGGTCATAAAGGCCAATAAAAGACTATCATCCTATTGTACTAATTCTCCTACTCAGGAAAGGAGGAAAAGGTCAACTGATGGAGTGTTGCTCTAATATGGAACAAGATACAAACTTGGGACTGTTCTTCCCACATTACTATATGTATAGTTACTATAGCTAGCTACAATACGCTTTTGTGTCACTACAAAACTCTCTGTTTTGCAAAAGATAACTGATTCTTCCATATCTGCGCTACCAGACTGGCATTTCTTCTAAGTGCATTCATTTGTGCCTTACATATTAGTCTCAAAATCACCTTTCTGTAAAATGACACATGGAAGCGTATCAGTCATGTTTTCAGTGTGATGCTTGCACAAAGAAGATGTTGTTTCTAAGCCATGTTGTTTTCCACAACGTGTCTGTATTTGTCCTGGTGGAACAACACCTACATAGAAAAGTGTCATTATTTGTATTATAATGGAAATACATTTAACCCATTTAATCATTTATTGACCGTTAGTAGTTTGGTGGTCTCCATGATGTGTAGTTATATAAAGTATATCCATTAAAAACCACTAGGATTTAATTATTCCCAATATTAAATGTATTGTTATACATAACCTCAAATCAGAAAATCTTGGGACAGTATGGAAAATGCATATTAATAGAACTCTTACATTCAATTAATTACATTTGATTGCAGGCAGTATGAACATGAAATGTATCTATTTCTGCATTTTAGACATGCATCACATTCCAAATAATTGGTACATTAAAGCATTTACTACTTTTTACAACACTTAAAATACATTTTGGCACAAAGGATACCACGATATTTAGTATTTCAGGTGTTAATGTGTCCAATTTGTCCTGCAAACGCATCTTAAAATGCGCAACAGTATCCAGTCACCATTGTCGCATTTTTCCTTTAAAGGTTTTCTACATATTCTTTTTGCAGGCAGGCCAGTCCAGTCCTTTGTAATGAGTGCAGCATGTGTTTTTGTATTGTCTTGTTTAAAATGCATGGGCACCCCTGACAAAGATGACACCTCAAAGGCAACAAATGTTGGTCTAAGAACTGCCATGACCTTTGCCAATGGCATTGACACAGCCCCATACCATGACAGGTCCTGGTTTTTGGACTTGTTGTTGATTACAGTCTACATGATCCTTTTCACCTTTGGTCTGGCGCACATGGTCCATTTTTTTCCAAGAAAGTGCTAGGAACTGATTCATCTGTCCACAATACACATTTCCACTTTGTGATTGTCCATCCTAGATAACTCCACACCCAGAGAAGTCGACAGTGCTTCTGGACATGGATAACCTGAGGTTTATTTTTTGCACAGTAACATATTGATAGGCAATTTTGTTATATTGTTGTGTTTAATAAAGGTTTGCCACCGTAATCTCGTGCCCATGTGGTTATAACAGCTATTGTTGAATGCACTGTAGACAGCAGAATGTGCAAATTCCTTCCAATCCCTTTGAGGATCATTGTTTTAAGCATTTTAATCATTTTCTCACACATTTACTGACAAACTGGAGACCCTGTGGCCACCTTTGCTCATTAAAGACTTAGCCTCTCCTGGATGCTGCTCTCATCCCAATTTATGATTGCAATCACCTGTTGACATCACATCATTATTTATTTATTTTTCATTCATTATTATCTCTAAATTGTTAACTGGAACAGCCTGAAATGAAGGAATAGATGTTTATTGACAAATTAAATTAAGTTGACCAGACAAAACATGAAATATCTCAGGCTCATACTGTCTGCAAAAAGTCTAATTAGATTTAAGAAACACTGTGTATGATTTTAATATGTATTTTTCATACTGCTCCAAATTTTTCTGATTTGGCTTTGTAGATTGCTCTATAACTGCTAAATACTGTGTGTTTAAGTGTATAAAAATATGTAGGAATGTTAATACTTGAGTATTTTTCATTTTTATTTGACTGAAATTTAATTGAAAAAGAAGTGTCTGAAAAAGAAATATCAGTATATTTGAAATTGTGACATTGAGCTGATAGGAATAGGAATGAAGTCCATTATTAGTTGCATCTTTCAAATACAGGTTTTTATCCCTTTTGCTTCCAGAACTGCTTTAATCTTTGTGGCATAGGTGCTGGAAACATTCCTCAGAGATTTTGGCAGCTGCACTGTGAATCTTGTGTTCCATCCTATCCCAAAAGTTCTATATTGGACTGAGATCTGATCTGAACTCATCGTCATGTTCAAGAACCTAGTTTGACATTATTTAAGTTTTGTGACATGGCGCATAGAACATGGGTTCCCTGTGGTCATAAAGGGATTGACATGATCAGCAACAATCCTCAAGTAGGCTGTCGTGATTCATCGATGCTCAACTGGGATTAAGGGGTGAAAAGTGTGACAAGAAATCATCCCTCTACACCATTACACCAGCACCATCTTGAGTAATGATACAAGGCAGGATGGACCCAAGCTTTCACGTTGCTTACAACAAATTCCCTACCATCCAAAAGTCAATGGTGACAGAATTGGTACCTATTCCTCTGGTGTTGTATCTGCTACAAGGTTAACTTGTTGTGTGTTCAGAGATGCTCTTCTCTAGGCTTTGTACTGCAACAGGTCATCTTTTCATCTAAATGTCATACATTCCTAAATTCACTTAGTTGAGCCAATGTGATCTGTTTATTAGATAATTTACAAATATTTGAACAGGTATCTAATAAAGTGGCCGGTGATTGTATTTTAGTGGTTTAATTGGAATACTATTTAAGAAACATCTCACGTAGAAATGCTATAGTTACATAAAAAATCATGGAGCTGTGCCTTTAAGAGACAAAATCTAGATGGGACATATTTATTTCTGCCAAGATTAGAGCTGGATAGAATCTCTCACCTAGATGTAAACCATAGGAAACCATAGGAAATCCTATATATAAGCACATTATAAACACACAGACTATGACTATGGCAGTAAGAAAATACAGTGTACATAAAAAGGGGGCTTTATGCAAACACGTACATCGATTTACCAACAAAGCCAAATGAGATGGAACTTTTGGAGCAATAGGGAAATATACATAATGAAAACAAAGACTAAAGACTACATCATATTTTCAATGTTGAACTGCTTACCTGCATCATATGTTCTACAGCACTTTTAACATTTGCTTCAATACTTCAGAACAACACATCATAACCTGACACAGAAACACAAGCAATTTTTGGCATTGCCACTTATCGCAAACCTGAAAAGTGTTTCCAGTTCTCACACATCATATAAACATCCTCTAGCCTGTGTGACATTTCAAAAGGGATAATATACATGACCCGACATCCAACAGTTAACATTTCTCAGCCTCATATCCCTCACATCATTAACATTCCTCAGAGAAGCGCTCCATTATAGTCTTTTTTATAACCAGCTAATTAAACACATGACTCAGTGGCACTGTACAGAAAGAACACTCACTGGCCTCTTTACTAGATGCATTTTAGACCTGACATAATTTGGCACTATTTCAGTCATTACAAAAAGCCGTAAGGTTGAAATAAAAAGGGGAGAGGTGATTAATCCTTCCCTTACAACAAAAGCATGTTTACATGCTCTTTATCATCCGATAATGTTTATATTTCTGCAGTTATCTGACTATTCAACTGGTTATGTATACGTACAGATTGAATTTTTAGATCAGCATAATCAAATCTAAAAAACTGATTAAAATTCCCAAAAAAGAGATGGATTTTACCCCAGTAATCAGAGTACTAAAATCATGTATACCAGTTACCTGATTTCAATAGGATTTGACAGTCTGCTCATGTGTGCAGAATGGCTAGAAAGGCAAAAAAATCGTTTGCTAGGTGCGCTTAGGCTTAGAGGTTTAGCTTCTTTTGAGCTTATTTACATAGACCAGGTGGGGGATTAACAGGTGGGATCCAGCATCCCTGAAATCAGATGCTAAACCACTCGACGCCTCTCGAAACTTTGTGGATACTCTAACAAACTTTATTGAAAATAAAGAAGTTGATAATATAATATTAATATATAAAAATTATGTCACATCTTTCTATGAGATTATTGGCTGATTGCCAAGTAGAATTATTGCCTATTATTAAGTGCAAGTACACACACTCTATGAAATCCTTTACTCTTTTCAGATTTCGCTCTCTTCCAACCTTTATTAGCTATATACATCGATAGGCTGTGGGGTCCATTAAGTACTGTGTATAATACTGTGGTCCTATGTTTGCCAAAGGGTCAGGATGTAGTTCTGTATAAGACAGACTGCTGTGTAAATAAAGGGGAATGTCATGTGTCTGGAGTCCAGTTGAAGATAAACAAACCTCTCCTCTTAAAGCATTGTCTGTTTTTTTACTGGTGGTGTTGATGGATTTGACCTGTTGTGGCAGGATGGTGGGATGGTATTTGTCTACTGCACTGACAGGCAGCTTGACCATGGCAATGGTTCCGAAGCGACCTCAGCAATATCACCCAGCCAACGCTGACTTAGTTCCCTGTTATTGCCCAATAAACAGTCTTCATTGTCCCTTACAAGCCCTGTGTGGCTGTTGCCTCTCTGCCAGTCTATAGTGAGTGCTTAATTGCCATTTTACACTACCTCAAATGGTCAAAACCTTCCACTTTTTACTTCAACATCCTGTTGTTGTTTTTTTTGTCCGCAGCACATTAAACACACATTATTAGTTAGCCAACCTAATAAACATACTAGAGACCAAAAGCTAATCCACATAAATATAGATACATTTGAATTTTCACATCAAAAAGTTTTAATTTAAAACTTCAGCATTAAGGGAATAGTACAGTGTCCCTGTAACTTGATCATGTAGATGGTAGCTGCTATATATTCATGCTATTTCTGACAAAACAAAGATTACATCCATTTTCTGTGCTACGTAGCATACCTAAGTGTTAGTGGCACCAATGGAGAAGTAATATTTTGATATACAAGTAAATACAGTAATTTGTGATTTGGAATGCTTTCTTCTGACATATGAAGCAGCAGAACATGTTTTAAAGGTAACAGTTGACTATAGGGTAGCCAAACCAATATAAAACAGCAATTTTTTAGACAGGTTCCAGTAGTTCAAATCAGCTGAGGATGCATTCTGTTGTGCTGCAGTTTGAATTCTGTAACAATCAGAATCAGCATTTAAAAATTTTCCCAGCCCTAGAAATTTTTTGATAAATATGTTTTTAATGGTTTAAATAGAGGAACATGAAGTTCATAATAGAGAATAAACCTATGTGTTTACAAGCTTACCTATTATAACAATGCCCAAGGCCATAATTTACAAAACAGGCCTACCCTTCCTCAAATTCTCACTATCGTACTTGGCATTCTTCTCATCATAGTGCCCTCTTCTTCTTTTCTCTTTCTCCAAATTGCTCAAAATGTTGTGTGTCAAGCCTATTCTTAGCGATCACTGCACATCTCAGATGTGCTTCTGACACAAGCTACCACTAATTGTTCACAAATCTTTACAGATTTAGCAAAATTTCAGTTTTGTGTGAAAATAATCATACAAATACCTCTAGTGTTTGGCAATGTATTATCTAAACATTTCGCTGCTCAGTTTTTTAGATATGGTAATTTGACATTTTAATAGCGATAAAGCATTGAGTAAAATAGATCAGTTAAATGAAGAGTGGGTGTGTGCACTATAAGTTGAAGGTACGTTTCTGTGTGTAACCATGTAGAGACGAAGCACATCTGGTTGTCTGCCATGTTAATGTTTTCATTCGGCCTCCAACAGGAAAAGAGGGTCAGCATTATAAACAAATGCAGCACTCTTTAAACCACCACCTGAGCTAGAGGCAAGACACACGTCTTTGTCACCCCCTCCCTTTGCACCATTGAGGGTTGAAGGATGACACTGGGAGGTATGTACTCATTTTGCCTTAGTCAATATTGACCCACCTGTATGCTGACCCCAGATCCTACTTCCTACTGTCTCACACTTCTATCATAAAACAGTAGGGACATCACTAACAAAGGAAAGCAGTGTGTACAAGAGAAAACAAAAAAAACATGACCTAAGACAGACATGGATTGATAGATGGGTGAATAGGGTTGAATTAACTGATGGATATACACTAATGATTTAGATTCAGATTTTCTTTAGTAAGTGTTCACAATAGACTTGTGCTTCAGTACTTACTCATAGTGCAGGTAAAGTACTTGGACTATATTTTCACTGGCAACTGGAGACTGACTGTACATGATCAAGCACACAAAATAAAACAAAATTTTAACTATAGCTGAAAAGGTAGTTTAAAATAACACGTTTTTTTGGAATTGTTTTGTAATTGTGTACACAATTCACCGTGATTTCTTTTAATTGATTATTCTTTCAGGCAGCAAGGCAATGAGTTTAAAATATTAGCACAAATGGCTCAAATGTTGCTAAATAGCCATCAAATGTTGTAGAGACTATGGCTAGCAATTCCACTGGATAGGTTTTTAGAGAGAACTATAGTGCAGACATTTTTTCATGTTAAAATAGAAAATATAGTATTGTACTGTTTAATCAGGTGATACTAAAATAGTCTAAATGGAAAAATCCTGAGCTGTTATGAGTTGCACTGTGACACCTCACCAGGTAAAGCAGACTGAAAGTGAAGTGTTATGAGTTATTGTGGACAATATGTAATAACATTTTTTATTTAGAGTATGATTTTTGGGGTGCCCAAATCATGTTGTCATTAAATACCATATACTAAAAAAGACCATCTAGCTCCTTACATTGACAGATTACAAAAAATATTCAGCCCTGTAGAAAAGTTATTTTGGATAGGTAAAGTTAAATAATTAATTGCTTACATTTTCATGGCATTAGTGTATTAGATCAGTTTCACTGTAGATTACCTATATGCACTTCTCACAGTTCTCAATTTAGCTCTGTTTAGTCTGTACAGAATAACACAAAAAAACTTGGGAATGTTAGCTCTCTAAAACAGGGGAGAGCAGAGAAAGGAGACATGGAGAGAGATTAGAGCTGGATAGAACTAGCTTAGCAAAATACACAGATCAGATGACAAAAAAACATAACAAAAACAACAAGTTTGTGTGTTTTGTAAACTCTGTCTTTTCCAATTAGCTTGCTTTAGCCTAGCTTTGTGTGGTCTACTATGTTAGCTGCAGGGCACAGAGCATAGACAGAGCAATTTTATACAGCAGCATGTACAAACAGAGCACTGTGGGACCAACAAGTTGATATTAGCCTTTGTGTGATTTTCTGTAAAATCAGTTAGCTGCCCAAAACACTGCAGAGTGAGTGCAGTTAAAACTTCACAAGGCCAGCAATATATGCTGCTCACAAAAAAGAAATATCCCATAAAGAAAAATCCCCCAATTTTTATGAGCGGCGTATAATGACTGAAAATGCTATGAATCAGGGAGAGACAGTAGTGGCCAACAATAGCTCTCTAGCTAACACCCAGGCTTGTTGAAGGAGAAATGTTAACTGGTAAATTAAATCTGTATAGTCTTTTTCATTACATTCTGTAATATTATAGAGACTGTGAGTAACAGCATCAATTCAAATATCACAGAATGAAATAATTTTGCTACATCACAAATCACGTTCTACTACAGGGTAGGCTGAATTACTATGTTAATCATTACTAATTTCTAGCTTTCTCCTTTAAAATTCTGTGTTTGTATCTATCATATTGACCTGGCAAGAGGGATACAGCAAAACTCAAATACAAACGGCCCTCCAACTTCAAATCTCCACAGTAATGATAATGGAGATGCTTATTTTCACCTCTGTTATTTAACTGAATAATACATTTAGATTTTTCCATTGCGCTCAGTTGGTATACACTATTATCTAATGGTTGCTAAAGAAACAATTCACGCTAGTTAAATCAAGGTACACTGTATGTAACAATGATGTACTACCTTTCCTATTATTTAATACTTAGTTATCTTCAATTATCAGCAGTATTTGTGGACAAAGCTTAGTCTTAGTGACTGGTGGCAACGTTGATTGAAATGTTACCAATCAGTAACAACATCAGTTAGCAAATTCGGCACTGGTATTTTGGAGCAGTATTAGTAATAAAAACAATGACAAAAAGCTAATTTGTAATTTTCAGTCTGGTTTTAGTGTGGCTCATTTAAAGCTGGTGGTAGACTGTGTGATTTTGCCAGTCTTAATAGAAGTCACATCACCTTCCTATAAACCCTGCAAATTCTGTGACAAACTGTGTGATATCATGGGTTTTTCATGTCTGATTATACGACAAAGACTTTCTAATAGTAGGCTTGCGAATAATGAAAATTACAAGATGCAAACATACCTATGTGGGTCCAGAATGGGGCCATTGTGGGCTAAAAATTGGGCTCATTGTGGCATGCCTGCAGGGTGACCCCAGCTAGTGTTGGTGACCCATACAAAGTCATCAGGTAAGGACATGTCCAAATTTTCAAATTATATTTGGGCAACTCACTTTTTATGGGTGACCTAAGTATGGGTTGCCCTAACACAGGGTTCTCATGTCACAACCTATTGGATCCACTGCATGAAATGTAACATCACTATAATCAAACAAAATGCAAACATGGTGTTCAACACGATTAATTACTTGGACCTGAGCCCTGAACTACTGGAATACAGGCAAAAGTGCTTTTTGTTTTGTTTGTTTGTTTGTTTGTTTGTTTAGCAGGATTTTAATTTCATAATTATATTTAATTTCTAACTGCAAATATAGTCGAAAAAGTGAGTGTGACAGCAGAAGGAGCATTTAATATTCCATTTATTAATTAATTTTGGCAAATGAATTTGGAATGAAACTCAAATATACTCTAGAGCTGAACGTAAAAATTTAATGGCTACCATATTTGAGTTTGAGGCTTTATATCAGATGTATACCTGCAATAATTGCAAGGCTGGTTGGGTTCATTAAAAGTCCTTAAATTAAACAATGTATAAAAATGAAAATAATTATGTTCCACAAAAGTTGTGCATGTGTACTGTATCAACATGATCAATAAGCAATGTTGATAATTGTCAGCATGTTGGTCACGACTTGAATGTTTAGGTAATTTCCTTACTGCATTTGCTCTTAAATTTAGTCCTAAG
Source organism: Parotocinclus haroldoi (assembly GCA_034779995.1). Taxonomy (NCBI): domain Eukaryota; kingdom Metazoa; phylum Chordata; class Actinopteri; order Siluriformes; family Loricariidae; genus Parotocinclus; species Parotocinclus haroldoi. Next base: position 17,812 of record JAUZST010003420.1, on the reverse strand, counting down.
TGTTCTAACATTTCCCTTCTGAACATGCAACTGCTACTCCAAATGAATTGTTCTATTAATGATTTTAAGCAGTCCTGGTCAAGATACAACAAAACAGGCCCAAACCATGACACCCCCACTACTATAGATGCTTTCACACCAAACAGTTCAAGGGACTAATTCGGAAAGATTAAATCCCAGGGCCTTTTTTGGTTTGCATCCACATCACCAGTAGGAACAGTGTGTGATGCTAAAGTGACGTAAGCCATGTGAATTCTGCTTAGATTGACTCAAAATCCCATCTCGGCTCAGTAAAGACTTTACTGTCAGTGCATTTGGATGTTTTGAGGTTGCCCTCAACAAGGTGCTTGTCTCTAAACCAATCACTATTGGTTCCAATGGCATGAAAGCACCTCATGTTTTGCACATGGGATAAGGATCTTATACTGGAACACATTTTCCTTTCTCCAGACATAGCACTTCTCATTTCAACCACAAATCTCTATTTTGGTCTTATCTGTCCAAAACATTTTTTCAAATAGCCTTATGGCTTGTCTATGAGATCTTAGAAACTGCAGATTCTTTTTGAAGAGCAGTGTCATTCTCCATGCAACCCTGCCATGGAGACCACTCTTGTTCAGTGTTCCCCTGTTGATAGACTCATGAGAAAAACATGAGAAACATGAGAGTAACATGAGAAAATGTGAGTGTGGGTTACTCACGTTCAAATGCCTTAGGGATGGTTTTGTAATCTTTTTTAGTCTGATGAGCATCAAGGTTAAAATCTTTTCATCATGTCATGGCACACTTCCGCAAACATATTGTGAAGCTCAGAATTTGATAGACCTGTTCTTTAAATAAAGAACATACAGACAGGTATATAGACTGACATACAGTCAGTCTCTATACCTCCAATTTCACCTTCAAATGAACTGATAATCCTAAAGATTCACATGCTTTTGCCACTCACAGAAATGTAATATCAGATCATTTTCATCAAAAAAATAAATGACCATGTATATTTTTATGTCACATGGTTTAATTTGGTTGTTTAGCTACTTTTAGCACTTGTGTTAAAATTAATGTATCACAAATGTTTTAGGTTAAGTTTATGAATTATCTATAGGGTTCTGAAGGGTTCACAAACGTTCAAGCACCACTGTAATTTCAAGCCATATCTATGGAGCCTGTTGGTGTATCAACAAAAGGAAGAAAAGCATTTGCTGTCCTTCATTTCACCCTAGTTTATTTTCCTTCCTGCCTGAATGACCAGACTTTAATAGCTTCTATCTGATGCAAGAGCAATTCACATGGCACCACTAGCCACCTACACAAGGACCACCATCAGCACAACACACCACATATGCTCAAGCAGTGGTTTTTAAGCACTATCCACAGAGGCTCCTCCTATGCACATTTTTGTGCTTTTACCACACTAACAGTCCAGTGTCAACTCAAGTAAGGTTGTCGCTGAATCAGATGTGTTGAGCAGGGTTAACACTAAAGTAAGCAGAACATGAGTGCTCCAGTATGAGGATTGGGAACGACTGCACTAGAGCATCCAGAGTGCCAAAAACTGTTTTAGGCAAAAGGCGTGTTTCCACAGCAGGAAAGCCCAGTCACTGCTTCTCATCTCAGCTATGAAAGACAGCATTCTTCTCTCCCTTCCCTGTACTCTTCATCCCTAGACTGCCTGGGTAAGTAAGCCAGAAGGTCTGGCTTTAGAGTTAGGAAAGCAGGCGGGCAAATCAGTGATTAATTTGGGCTCACATAAATGCTGCTCTGTGTACGATTCTTGGGTTCAGGCATTAAATTAACAGAGAGACATACACACACACATCTAATGGCACACATACATATACACACACACCAGAATTTTTCATATGTTTATATTACAGTATAGGCATGCTCCTATAATCTCAGGTCAATCTAGCACCTTCCTAAAACACACACTCATATTAATGTCCTCCTATGTGAGTTTCAGGTTTGAAGTTGATGCTAAAGTATGCATATGGAGTCTGAGACTTCATGAAGTCTCCTTGACATTAGATCCTGGCACACAGAGGCAGTCAGTGCGAAAGGTAGACTTAAAAATCACAGTAAAGATTGCCCATTGGTTTAAATGTACTAGACGTCAACATCAATAAGAAATTATTATATCAATCATATATCATCATCAATTAGCAGACAACCACATTCAGAGCAACTCACAAGTTCATGGCTAAGGGCCTTGACGAAGAACCCTGCTCTGGCAACTTGGCAGAGGTGGTCCAGATACTTTGCTAGAGGTTAAAAACTGTAGCATATAAAAGAAAACTGGAAAGAAAATGTTCAAGTTTATCATGTCTATATCAATATCTTCTCTATGATATACTTAATATCTGTTGCTGCAAACATTTGTCACTCCCGTCTACCCATTAGTAGAGTGGGACCAGCACTAGAGCCATTATTACCTACATGATAGAACATGACTGACACAGACAATGTAGAAACATTGAAGTGTAAGGTGCTGATAAAAGTGTATAGGGGCCAATTTACTTAACACAGTTGCCTTTCAGTTACACAGTAAGTGTAGCTCATTAAAGTTAGGTGGCTTATTACTCAGTAGGTGTAGCTTATCGTTATTATGAGAAAGGGGAAACGTTTCCATAAAATATATTTTATCCATGAGAGGAATAGCCATGGAGTTAATAGAAATTATATTTTATTTGCAGTTCTCTTTTAATATGCAGCATAACAGCTCTACAGAAAGCCAAGTCTAGACCCCTAATGAGCAACCAGAAGAGACAGCGGCAGGGGAAACTCCAGTAGATCTGAAAGGAAGATATATAACTGAGAGTTTGTAGGTAAAACGTGTGTGGTTCCTTCAGTAACAGCAGCAACTCAAGACAACCAGGACCAGTTTTTGCTGTGACCATTTCAATCTCCATTCATGATTTTGTGATTGTATGACACTGGCAAACATTATGTAAGTGATCGCAAGTCATAGAGCAGGGGTTCCCCAACTTTTTCTGAATTCTCCTCCTTTAAATATCACTCCACACCGAAACACATGAGCACATCTATTGTTTCAGACTCCACTGATATGTTTTTGAAATATTGTAATTAATACAAAACTGCAGCTTCTTTAAACAAAAATACTGCAATGCCCCCCCTTTGGGAAGCACACCACTTGAAGACTGTTTTATCACATTCTATCACAAATATCTCAGCATACACTGTACAATCACTCTGCTGTTTTTTTACTATTGAAGTGTCCAGATGTTCTAAATTACAGTATACAATTCTTATTCTTCTCTAATTTTGTCCACAGCATTTGTAATACTGTATACACTGTATTAAACGAATCAAAATGAAGGCATCAATAAAAGCTGTTGTTATTTGTTATTATCAGGATATGTTTAGAGGAAACAAACCACTGCACTAAATTTCTTCCTCAGTGGTGCCTGAAATTCCGTTGTACAATTTGGATGACCTGGTTTTGGCTAGGACAAGCATTACGGCATCGTGTCGAGGCAGTATGTTCAATACATTTCTAACAAATATAAAAACACAAAAAATAAACAAAAATACATAAAACACACATGGCATTTGTATATATGTACAGCAATTACCTAAGTTAGACCATTAGAAGTCAAAGCCAAGTTTTGATTGCCAAACAGCAAGGTGGCTGAAATTAAATGTATAACCACTAGAGGGCAACAAAACACTTCAGCGTTAAAAGGTTAACCATGTTCCGTGTTAGAATGGACTCGAGGTGTTTATTGGAATATGAAAGAGTAAGAAAAGTTAAAACTCTGTATGCTACACTTATTTAAACTGCGTTTAGAGTTCATACTTTAGACATTTTGTATTTTTATACCGTTCTGGGACGGGACACGCTGTATTAGCTGTACAAGCTGTAGCTTTATAGTAGGCTACTACACATCATTTAAATGCCACAAATGACTTCTGAGACCTTTTATTAATGCCGTTTGAGCTGTAATTAGCTTGTGACTCTTGCTTAAATCTCATGACTGCTATCATACTAAATGTCATGCTAAATGTGAGGTTGAAGCTCACTGAAGCTCAAACCCTAATGCAATTCCATAATGCGGATAACAAGTGTTTGTATAGTAACTTATTCCAACGTAGTAAATCGCAAATGGGATCGGCTTCCTGAAAAAAAAAACACTTGGCACCAAAGTGACAGGCAACAGCTGAGCCACAGGACAACCCCATGAGCTTTTTAAAACACACACATTTTTAACAGCTTGCTTACACGCAAAAGAAAGCCCCTTCCTCTCAAAGAACGTGTTTACTAATGATCTAGGCTATTAATTATTTAGGCCATCAATTATGCTTTGAATTAGGTATAATAACTAAGACACCCCAAGTGACTATAGTTAATTATGTCTATATATGAACTAGTGTGTAATTAGAGCTGTGTTTAGAAAGGCACATGTTTCATAGTCACAATTATATGTTATAAATTAAACATGTAACATTAAAACCCATTTATAAAATATTAAAGTAGCCTATTTGCTGCGGGAAATTTTAGTCTATAAGATCTTCCTAAAACCTAAAAATCTGCGGAGTTGCGTGCAGGCATTTTATCATAACGGGAAATCAACGAACTTACGTGAAAAGGTTTTGACAGAAATAAAATCCCGACCAATAGTTCCTTAAGACAAATCTCAGTCGTTAGGTCTCATTGGAATCGCGCGTGTAGTTCAGTGCTCTGCGTCATGCCAAACGCACTTATTCCTGTGCTGCGGGCCAGTCTGCATGGCCCAACTTAAACTGCTTTACCTGAACGTTATACTGACAAACGGGGTTTCAAAACCTCTTCAGTGGAAAATACTGCTCTCTAATGTCCTGAATCTGGAACACTGTGAAATGACATTAGCACAGCTCCAAGCCTATTGGTTTAGATTCACCCCCTCCCCATACCCCTTCAGAGAAAAACACACATTCTTGACTGTCTGGGGCAAGTCAGGAGTGTGTTGTGCTCAGATCACAAAACTGAGGCTTGCTTATTTCCATACAAGATCATCTAAAACGGCCTGGCTACAAGAGTTAATAGTTAACTTTTTGAGCATATTTTACATCTTCGTGTTTTATTAACCCATACTTGAGCCAATATTACACTGATAGACAGTGTTACGGACAATATAGAAGATCAGCGAAATGAAACAGAGACTCAGCAAGTGAATGTAAAACAGTTTATATAGTTGTAAGTGAGAGGGAATATATTGGCATGGGGGTTAAGGGGTACAAAAAGGACTTCTTGTACTACCAACAATAGGACAGATGCATACACATATGAATTTCATTTACAGCTTGTGACAAATAAGTACTGGACATACGTGACACAAAAACATGAGAATCTTGCACAAATAAGCCTCTAAACACATCAACCTCGAACAGTTTAACATGCACTAACAAACAGGTGACTACACAACCGGCATTGTAGTGCTTACGCATGTTACGTTTTAAACCGTGTACTAGGCAGTTATAACAGAAAGCATTAATGTTAATTATGTAACAGCATCATCATGCTTACCTTCCATGCCTTGCCTAATTACCAACACATTTGAAAACCTTCTGACTATTTGAAAGAAAAGAGGGTGGATAGCAACTTTACAACCTCAAACAGTGCTCAGTGACTTCCCATCTGGTTTGAATCTGGTGACTTGGGGAATGAGAGGTGCTTGTCTTCATTTTGGTGTTTGTTTTGATAAAAAATTAGCAGTTTGTAACATTATTATTAACACGGATTATATAGATGTCATTATGAAAAAGTGATTACGCTAAAGAAACAAAGCATAAAACTAATTCTGTTACAGAATCAATGCATAAAAAAACCCCATGCTTAATAGTTGGCAGCATGCATTGTGGGTTGAAACATCTTTGAATCACTTGTGTAAAAAATACATACATGTAGAGCAATTTCTTTTATTATTAATAATAATAATAATAATAATAATAATACATTTAATTTATAATGCACTTTACATTTCAAAGAAATCTCAAAGCGCTAAATCTAAAGTGCTTTTGACTCATCAAGCCATATTTTTTATTAGTCAGGAGTTCAAATCATGTCAAGACAAGCTCACATAATTATGTGGTTAATTTTGTGGCATTTAGCAAATTGTCTATGTCTGTTATGCTATGATTTACAACAACTGTTCCTGTTTGCTGATGTATTATTGTTCATGCTTGAAATACGCTTCCATTATTTATTAGTATGTTACCACTGAAACATACCTGTATTTTAGGCCTCTACTCTTTGGACTGTAGGAATCTCTGTTGGCTGCTTTATCATACTTCTAAAACTGGCATACTGAGTTCAAATTATTAGACTTTTTTTATAGCTTATACTGTAAGTCACACATACAGCTGTTTGGAACAGTGATTTAGTCATGTAATGCGATTGATTTGAAAATATCATTTATATTTTGCACTGCAATTTTTAAAGACAATGTGTACATTTGTTACACTTGACCTTATGTCAGGAGCCATTGTAATACTAAATTGTTATGGTGTAAAACTTACTGCTGTGTTCAGTAATAATATATAACACTGATCTGTGAGGGCTGTTTTTGAAATTGATCACTAATATGCGCATGATGTGCTTTACATGTTAAGTGTTTTTGTAGGTGATAAGTTGATCTAATTAAAATTATGATTTAATGGTTCAAAATATTTCATATCAGCTCATAAAATGGTCAGGTAGGAACAATTTGATATTAAAATGGTATAAAATAGCCTCAATAAAAACAATGAAGAAAAAAAAGACATATGCATCATAATGCATAAAACATAATACCCATAGGTTGTGGGCTATAACCAGACCCTCCTCCATCTCCCCTGATCTTTGTATCCCTGACTCCACATTCCTTAATTGCATGGGCTTATCTCTACAGTGGCCGACCTCCTGTGGTCTCTTTTCCCAGCCATGGCCAGCTGTAGGCGTGCAGAAACCTGATCAGGTTTTAAAGGCTCTGTTTGCTTTTCTCACTGTGCTCTAGTGGCTTTGATTTAACCAAAAGCAAAAATAGTCTATGTTCACTGTAACCCCAGATCCCGCCAATCTAATCTTTGTGGTAAACCAAAATTGAAATGAAAAGGTTCCACCAACATTTAAGTAAGACAGGACATTAAAATCTATGTAGGCTGACATTCCAGACTGATTCTGGACATGTTTAATTAAATCAATTTACAGATTAGTTTATAAAGTAATTAAATGCCTTAATTTGAACACTATTCCATCCATAGGTCCATATAATGGTATCATTTCATGGCATCAACACAGCTTATTTTACATGAAAGATTTACAACATATATGCCAGGTATGTAAGTGTAAAATACTTGTTGGTCTGTAATTAGCATAAACCATAAACAAATAAAACGGCTCATTTATGAGTCTGCTGACCTACAGGTCATTTTCAGGCACTGTGACTGAGTCAGGGTGAGGTTATGACCTTCTGACCATCATGTAACGGCCTATTGCAGACTTGTCTAAGTGAGACCAGGATCTAGAAAAAAAAACCCTGTCAATCACCAAGTGCAGCACAAACAGATTGTTGGTAACTGATTACATAAGGAACAGATGGAGTTTTTCTTATCTAATTCCAAATCAAAGCACAATGTGTCTAGTTTGTTTAACCAAATATTCAGCACACATCTGTCTATCCATCTGTGTCTGTCTTCCGAGCTACATGCAGTACCTATCATACACAGTCAATAAACCCACCTTCTCTGACTATCCTGTTTCAAACAGCTTACTGACTGATCAACTGTTTATCACAGAGCTTTGGTGGAAAGTATGAAATACATATTTGCAGTATAGAACATTAATCAATAACCAGTATAAGGTATTACAGTGTTAATTCTTAAATGGGCAAAGACTTAAAAGTGTAAATTTGTGAGACTATATGAGACTATCTGCCGCTGTAAATAAATAGAGCTTAATGGCATTTAGTGAGTCAAGCTTTATCTCTGTAATGGCCACAGTACAAGATATCATATCTGCTTAACCTGGTGATTTAAGTGAGCCACTATGCCTAAAGACATGCTAATGCATTAGCCTAGAGCACAACGTCTTTCACTTACTGCTATCTGGTCTTTGTCTGGAAGTTATCTAAGTTTTATCTTACTCAAAATTTATGGTGGAGGGTTGTAAAAATGCTTTCAACAACCGGATTGAGCTGTAAACTAGAGACTGCCTCCTTTAGCTCTTTTTATATCTTACAATAGACTTTGTAATGTATAAACTGTCTCCTGTTTTCAGTTATGCAGAGGCACATTATTCATTTCATCTCTGTTGTCTTTATTTTGGGAAGGGACATCAGCACAAATATCTATTTCTATTATTATAGTATGCATGTAATTTAAATGGTTGTTTAAAAAAATTGTTTACAGGTCTAGTGTCAGGAAGGTCTTTTCTATTACCTTAAATTTCGTTTAATAGTTTTTTTATGTAACACAAGCTCAAGGTAAACTCAACATATATAAGTCATATATATGGTATATGTGTCACTACTCCTAACCAGAATAACCCCAAATCAGCAAAAGCTGAGGCAGTATGGAAAGTGAATAAAAACCCACAATGATTTTTTTACATTTTACATGTTGGCTTTTAGTATGAACCTGAACTTTTTCAAGTTTTGACTGGTCAACTTAATTTAATTTGTTAATACACATCCATTCCTGCATTTCAGGCCTGCAACACACACAAAAAAGTTGGGACAAGGTTGATAATTAATTAAAGAAAAAAAAAGATAATTTTAAACAGTTTAACAGGATTATATATTCATTATTTGGTACAGAACCAGCATCCAGGAAAGTCTAAGTCTGTGATGAGCAAAGTTGATGGATCTTCAGTTTGCCAACAAATGTGTGAAAAAAATTATAGAAATGTTTAAAAACAATGTACCTCAAAGTCAAATTGGAGCAAATTTGTGTATTTCTTCCTCTACAGTGCACAATATCATTGAATGATTGAATGATATTCCATTTTTCCAATGATATTCTATTTGCACTTGGTGTGTAATCATGTGGACAAACAGAAGTGTGTTACTACTTGAGCAGCTAGCATTTCCGTTGCTTCAAATATTGGCTTGTGAAAAAAAACCTTTGTTTTATATTCTAAGAATATTCTGGGATATATTGCCCAAAAAATAGTTGGACTAAAATACAGAACTAATAAACTGCATAAAGCATCTGATTAATAAATAGATTGCTCACAAAAATTAGGGGATACTTCATTAGGGAATAATTTGTTTCGAATTATTCGAATTATTAGTGGATAGTTTGTTTTGAAATATCCCCTACATTTTATAAGCGGTGTATTTTTTCTAGTTTCCTATGACAGACAACGGTGTCTACACTGATATGTCATATATCCTAACCCTGTCTATCAGGGTGTCAAATCAGTATCTTTCTAAAATCAACTAATGACTGCTGGAAGCATAGTAATTACAGCATGACTCTTAGGGTAATTAAATACAAAGGTGTTAACAGGTGTTTCAAGTACATTATGAAAAGCTAAAGAAGAACTCTAGTATCAGTAAATGACAGGCAGTAAAATAGAGTGTAATTATGCACACTAAACACTCATTCTTGCAAACAGAGTACATGCTTACTATGGTGCTATCTGTCATATCCTAAGTGATTCATATTATATTTAGATTTAAATCACTGTGCAGGCAGACACTGTTATCCAGAATGACTTACAGGTGAAATACGTGAATATAAGGCCAAGGGCCCTACAGTGGCAGCTTAAAAAAACCAATATTCACAACCTTCAAATTAGTAGTCCATTGCCTGTAGTGTAGTGTAAAACTTATATGATTAAGAACATCTTTAAATTATTACTGTGCTGCTAGACCAATTTTTCACAGTGCCTATATTATTTTAGGACGTTAGGAAACTCAAAGAGGCATTAAATCATTTGCCATTTATTGACTTTGCTGCATTACAAATCTGTAGAATTGTGTTGTACAATTTAGGTTCCACTCTCATCTGTAATAATTTATCTGTGAACAAATCCATGGTAAAAGCACCTAAACCATAAAATATGCTTCAGGATAATTGCCTTCACAGCTTCAAACCATTAACATGATGTAACTGTAAAAAAGCAGTAATGATGCTTGTCGTAGGATTATGCTCATGACCAGACAGCAGGAATCAGCTTCAAGAAGCTGTTAACCAAAGCTTTTCATAATAGCACACTTTTGTTTATATTCAAAACTGTGATTTCGCTATTGTATCCCCAGGACACAGGAGTAAATTTGTTAAATCAATCTTTAATCCTCTTAATAACAGCTCCTGCTGTGTCAGTGCTTCCAAGAATCATCAGTAATTGGGCAAAAATCCATTTCACCACAGACTATAACTTCTCTTTTCTTCATAGCTGACAGTATATCATTTCACTTTATTTTATTATATATTTATATTTTTGGTACTCCTTTTTTACTGTGTTTTATACTTGAACACACCACCCTGACAGGAAGCTTAAGACCATGAATATGTGGATATAGAAAGGGTGTAGGCTAAAACTAGCAAGGAAAACAATGGTCTGTCTATAAAAATTCTATTCCTAAAACAGGAAATTGTGATTAGTCAATCTAGTTTTCAGTACTGAACGACATAGATTTTCAGCTTGAATAGGTCTGCATGATCATAACATTTGTAAGGGACTAGGCTGAGGTAGACTAATTGATAAACAGCTGTAGCATGTTCACGCAAAATGTAAAGCAAATTCTCCATTCATAGGAAGTGATCAAATATTTCAACGAGTGTATTTGTTGTAATTGACTAAACAGACTAAATCTGAAAGACAGCAGTCTTGTTGAGTAGAGTTTACACAGGAAAGCTCCAGAACAAACAAAGGCAGGAAGACAAACAAATAGAGCAAGCTGGGCAGCTGGGCTCCTGCAATGGTCACCTGGATTTATTCCATGGCAAAACATTTCCCAATCCAAATGCCCAATGCAAAGCCCTGAAAGGTCAAAGCATTTGGTCTGTTAACTCTACTTCTTAGTACAGAGCTTGTCAAAGTATGACAAATGAGTTATTATTACTAAAGCAAACTCAGTAGTGCAGATGTTAAATAACAATAACATTACCTACTTTCAGTTGAAACTCATCACAGGCTGCTTAATTTCTAAGTGTGCATAGCTACAAAATTAGCACAATTACTAGGTTTTTGTGCAGCAGCAGATTACCACCATGAACATGTGCATCACTGTTGTAAACTGTCATGTTCACATTAATGTTGTCTTCATTTTTTAAGTAAAAATCTGCTTGCATGAATCTTCCCTGCAGACAAGACCTAGTCAATTTGTGGCTCTTTTAATGAACATTAATGCCATTGCCCAGTTTCTCTATAGGTTTTAATTAAATTTTAAAAAGTGTACTATTTTTTTTGCTTATCTGAACATTTCTTCTGAATTTATCTGTGCAAAGTTAAATGCATGTTGATTTGTCAGACTGAGAGAACATCAGTATGACCATTCACAGCAACATTCATATTTTGACTGATTTTGCTGTTCCACTTTTCTTGCTTTTGTTTCTGCTCCGTTGGTGGGCACTTAAGCCTGGTTTATGCTTCTGTCATGTTTATGCTGGTTTATTTGGAACAGACTTTCGAAGCCACTGGACTTTTGGGATACTCACTTTGTATTTGGGTGGGATGCTGCTCAGAGAGGTTTTAAACAACAGCATCTAAACTTGAATAACATCTCATCAGTGTTTGGCCATGAAAGTCAACAAATATGGTCCAGGGTTCAAATCCCACCTGTGCTACAGTTGGGTCCCTGAGCAAGGCCCTTAACCCACAATTGCTTGGATTGTAAGACTGTATTAATTGTAAGTCTGCTAAATGACATAAATTTAAATAAATGTAGTGAAATCTAGGTGTGGAATAACCACAGATGTCTTAGGGCAGTTGTTAAATGCAAAATGACTAAAACAGGCAATCATATAGAGTTTCCTCAACTATTACTTTCACTCTTTGTAGAGATGAGTAAAAAGGGTTATACGAATCACACATCTATCATCACACATTTTGATGAATTGGCTTAAACTCACACTGAAACAATTGTCAAATCCAATCGTTTATTCAAATAAACACAAACATGTCTGAGCAAGGACTCAAGTTTATTTTGCTCCTATACATAGTTAACGTAGATGTAGTAGTAATAGTAATAGAGTACAGTAATAGAGGTACGGAAATTCCCAGGCGTAAGAGTTACAGGAAATAGTAGCATCGTGGGCTCACCAAATCTATAAAACTACGTTCAGATGTCAACCCTGGAAAAAGTGTTTCCTATCATCTAACCAGAAATGTAAGTGCCTGGATTTGGGGATGTGTTTTTTATTTTATGGTAACAAACAATCAAGGACTGAAAAAATGATCACTACACTGAAAACAACTTGATGCTCACTGTTAAGTATGGTGGTGGGCCTGTGATGTTTTTTTTTCAAAGGTCATGTTAGAATACATGGATTTATAATTCCAGCCTCTGCCAAGTAACTAAATATGTGTTGTCACTGGATTATCCAGCATGACAGTTATCCAAGACATAGGTCTAGGTCGACAAAAAAGGTTTACTGAACACAAAACCAAGCTTCTGTCATGGTCATCTCATCCTATTGAACTAAATCCCACAGAAAAAAACTGTGTGGTGGGCTAAAAAGCAGAGTGCATAAGAGAGGACTTATGACCCTAGACAATCTGGATATATTCTGTAAAAAGGAATGGTCTGAAATTCCCTGCTCTGTATTCTACAACCTCATAAAATATTAAGGGAAGGGACAGGAAGGGACTAAGTACTGTTTTAATTGCAGAGGGAGGTTGTACAAAGTATTTAACACAGGGGGGCCAATAATTGTGACACCTGGTTTTGTTTATAATTATAACTTGATGAGGGACTCCATTTTTTTTCTATTAAAAGTTTATTTTTTTCTATTTTTGTCAGTGTAAAATGAATCCAATGCAACCAAATGAGACTTTCTTGTACTTATTGCATAAGATTAGTCAGGGGTGTCAATAATTGTGTAACTTTAATGTAGAGGGAAATGTACATTAGCAGCAACAACTGCACTCTAATAATACAGGATAAGTCAAAACAATTGTCTGGTGTAGTCTTGTGCAGTATTCACCTTTCATAACCTTGAACAATAAAATAGCTAAATTGCTTACCAAGTTAGTGCAAAACATGACATAAAGTTAATTTTAAGTTGTTATCTAACATTATATGTGGGGTGAGGAAGTGCAAGGATAAAAATGTCCCATGACATGTGTTCATCTGGCAGCCAAGCAATTAATGTGGAGGAAGCTCTGTGTTATTAATGCAGTCTAATTTAATGTAGCCAAAAAGTCTGACTAAAATGATGTTTATAGCTACTATAATGAAAAAGAAAGCAGGAATCGGTTTCTTAGATGTTACACAGCATTAAATTTAAGTATAAATGGATACAAATTACAATGTTTTGCTCTTAAACAAACAATAATATGTAATTGTGGATATGTTGCCATGTTATAAATGGAATGAAGCACTTTGCGGAGTGTCATCAAAGCAAAATAATAAAACCCAGCTGGTAATTGTTCCCGAGTTCTGCACTGGGGCCACACAACTTCTTCTTTGATTTGTTGTCGTATAACTGCACACCATGTTGTACGTATTTACTGATGGAATAACTAAAAGCAGATAAACTGACATGGCGGGGAGATGGAATTCATAATGAAATTCACTGAGGTGTCCAGTACAAGCCCTTCTACTTCCCCCTAATACTGTATATAATTCACTATTTAAACATTTTATTACTAACTGTAGGTATAAAGCCACAATTTTGACCACGTGCTGGATTGTAATTCATATTTTTGCTGAGTTATAAACCAGCCTTTGCAGTTTCAGTGACAGACAAAAGTGTTTTCCCAACAAAATGTTTTGTGTTGCCACAACAAGTCTTGTGTTGTGGTCTCTGCAGAGTGAGACATTTTGACTGGTACGTTAAACTCTTCTTCAGCAGTTTCTTTCCGTCTCAGTGGCTCCTCTTGTCTTTCATGTATATCCTAGACTGAGTTTCCGCTGTTAATCCTGATTGCTGTGCTGAGACTCTCTACTTTTCACTCTGCTGCAAAGCATTGAAATCAGGATAGTTCACATTCCTTGTGTTGCCATTCCATCATTTTCTCTACATCTCTCATCTTTGTTCTCTTTCACTCTGTTACCCCAACCTGGTCAAGGATAGTATAGATAACAGTAAAAAGGCATATGAAATAGTAATGTGGACATCTATTTTAATAATCACATATGGTGCATCTATCATGCTTGGAAGGCCAAGCATGTGCATGTTTTAATCCCATACATACGGGTCCCACAATAGTTAAACAAAAATAAATAGCTTTAATGCAGTTACATGTGTATGATATACACTACAGATGTCATTTTGTCTGCAGGGACAAATATGGAAATTTTAAATACATCATTTGAATATTTTTCTAACTCACATTAAAAAATAAACATCTCTTATATTCACTAGTAAAGTTCAAGCTTGCTGGTTGTATTTTAATGTGCCTGTGGAAATGCCACACCGGGTCAAACTGCAACAGAAAATACCATCAACAGCTTTGTTCCGCAAATACCGCAGCAAATGGGGATACTAGATCTATTATAAATGACTTCACGCAGCTTAATTATTACATTAACTGCCCATTGGTGTCATGTTTCTAAATTTCTAATATCATGGTGGCTATTGTTAATTGGATTGTGGGTAATGTGCCCATATGCCAGAATTCAGTGGAACTAATATTTTGAAGATTCATAGGCTTAATTCCATGATGTGGGAACTCTGCACCTCTAACATTGGGCAACTGCGGTAAAAGAAATACAAATAAATCCTCCAAATGTATTTGCCTGCCTTTAATGTCCAGCTCATGTGCATAGGGAGGGCGGCTTCTTGAACAGATTGGTGTCCACTGAAAGAAAAGTGTTTTAAGTATCATATTTTATACCTTCAGCTTAAAAGTATTACTGTCAACTGAGAGTGATTAATTTTGTTCATTTGAGTTTGTATTTGATATCTTGTACAAGTAAAAATAATAATCAAAAAATAAGAAAAAAAGGATGAGGCAGAATTAATTAATTAAAACTTAACAGCAACCCTCACCAGGAGAAGAAAAAAACTCAGACTCTCATTTGAAACTTGGTATGTAACCTTTCAGTCCATACCACCACTAACTTGATCAGTTTTAAGGTGGATTTCTTAACCATTATGTCAAGCTACAGCTTCTCATTTACACTGAATTCTAGGCAGAATTGGAAATACAAAAACAAATCTGTAAGATTGTCTCATACAACTATTCATATTACCCTCAATGTGTTCAAGACGTTCAGGCCATAAGATATCAGCTGGAATTAAGTTTTGGCATTGGTCTAAGGTGATTTGATCTTTGCAGGACACTGTTCTGAAATATGTTAAGGTGTTATTAGCATGAGATTCTTCTGAAGAAGAGCCATTTCAGACTTGTGTGCATTTTTTTGGAAATTATATCAGTATGTCTCAGGAAATGTTGCATTATGCTGCATACTCATACACTGTAAGTGAAAAAATCCAGTTAATGAATATTGTCACTTCAACTTTCTAATCACAGTTCGTAATAGTTTGAATTCAAGGCTATGACACAAGCTCACTTCAAAGGTATGTCCATGTTCTCTCTTGACTTGGAGAATCCTTGTAGCCCTGAAGTTTGTTCTAGCTCATCAGAGATTTATGTAGGCCTTCTGTTAAGGGAATTACACATGCTAAGATGCTAAGGGAATTGGATTCTAGCTCACCAGCTGAGGGCTAATGAGCAGATGTGACTCTGCACAACCTACAGGACATTTTTGGGGGGCAGGTAACACATCTCTTACTACCTCATTAAACTACAGCCATCTGCGCAGAGCTCAGCATGGATGCTAAGACTTAATTTCCGTACTGCTAGATGTAGCAAATCTGTAACTGTTACAAGAGAATAAATATAGATCCATAAATATGAATCATAAATAGTTATTAGAATGTGTAATGTGACATTTATGTTTTGTAACGGGTATTATGATGTTAAACATAAAACCAAATTGAAGCCAGTATAAATTGATGTTCTCAACTTTGTTAAATGATACATAGCTCTGAGCTCAATAATAATTAATTCTTCTGAGAGATCTTTCTTTCTCCTGATCTTATAACCTATGCATGACCTAATTTTGAATCTCTGCATAACTTCACACGATGTTAAACAAATACCTAATCTTCATGTTATAGCCAAATAACCGTAGTATATAAGACCTTTAGGAAAAAAGCTCTCAAGAGATATGGCCGAGTTGATTGACAAATGGATATGCTAATCTGCTCCAGTTAATTAAATCATTTGTATTTTAAATGTTTTGAACCTTTTTTGTTCCTGTTGTTATTTTCATGTTTTCTAAGTAACATCCAATCCGTGTAGCTTCCAAGTGTAGTTTCATAAACTCACATTAAAAGACCTTTGAGACAAACTCTCATTAAAAGAACTGTCATTGACTAACCAAAGCACATAACAAAATGTTGTGTAATTGGTCACTATTACTTAATTCATGTTAATTGATTAATTGATTCACACCTGGTTCTAAACATAACTTTTGAATAGATACCTTATTTTTAATATACAGTATATGCAGTTTAACTGAACTGTAGTTGTCACTAATTGAATGTCATTGTATACCATCAAATTAAAAGTAAAGAAAGAGCATCGGATAGATTTATAAACATGTTGAATATATTGAAAGTCCAGAACTCTTACACACTTATTTCACAGTCATCTCATTGTAAGGTGTGCAGCACATGGTTTTGCTTTGTCTTGTTGAGAACTGCATGGACGTCCGTGGAAAAGATGATGTCCTGGAGGCAGGATATCTTGCTCTAAGATCTCAAGGTAATTTTCTGCATTAATGCTACCATCACAGATATTTAAATGACCTTTACCCCCTACCACGAAAGACCATGGCTTTTGGATTGTAGTTTATACTAGTCTGGATGGTCCTTTCCTTCTTTTTACATTTCAAAAAAGCCAGGCAATACTGATTACAATATATATTTTCATTGTGGCCATCCCAGGTGCCTTCAAGCAAAGAAAATCTGATATCGCTTTTGGATATGATTAACATGAGGGGTTTTTTTGCACAGTAATGTGTCTTCCAACAACTGCCTGCACTACACCAGCATAGGGTCTAACAATGGGTCCAAGGATTTCAACCCGATACCTAATAGCAGTCAAGGTGCTTTTGTCTAGCTTGTAGAAGTCTGTGCATCCTTCCAGGTAAATGCCATCCCAGACCATCAGTGACCCATAACCAAACTGGTCATGCTGCATTATATTGCATGAAGATCTCCAGTTTCACTGTGTCTCCAGACCCTGTCTGTTACATGTGCTCTGGTGAAACTTGCTCTCATTTGTAAAAAGCATAGCGCACTAGTGGCTTATCTGCCAATTATGGTGTTAAATGACAGATGCCATTCAAGCTCTACGGTAATTGGCAGTGACCTAATGGCTCACTACAGGATGTCGGGCCCTCAGGCCACCCTTATGAAGCCTGTTTCTGATTGTTTGGTCAGACTTATTTATACCAGTGGCATTTTGTAGGGCTATGACAGTGTTCATCCTGTAACTGCATTCACCTGGAATCTCCAGACTCTTAAAACCTTAAAACAATCTGGCAATGGCATGTATTAATGTTCCATCCTGCAGGAGATGGACTACTTCTGCATTCATGGGCTTCATATTCTCCAGACCTGTACACACACACACACACACACACACACA
>JAUZST010003419.1:0-17180 GCA_034779995.1 Parotocinclus haroldoi | reverse complement strand
CTCACCTTCTTTGGTCCGATTAAACAGAATTTTGGTCCAAATAAGCGAATAAAATTACACGTATATAATAGGATTTGTTTCGGTACTTTAGGATTCGGTCTGAATAAGCGGCTTCTCCCATTAAGCGGATTCGACTGTTAAACGCTGTTCAGTGTGTTCACGAGACAATAAAAAAGATGGCAAAGAACTATGACTGCAAACTTGCATTTCACACAAATTGCTGCCCACACCTTCACAGACAACATAGCAATAACCATGACCACGAAGTTAGTAATAACAGCCTGCACATACTTATGGCCACCCAGTGATCCTTACATGTACTGACACGCTGTCTATGCAAAATACATTTACATTTGGCAGACACCCTTATCCACCAACGGCTTACAACTGATACAGCTTTAAAACCCAAGCAATAGTTGGTCAAAGGCCTGTCACCTGTCTGATGCCGTTGTGTCTCTGAGCAGAGGTGGAATTTTAAACCAGGACCTTCTGCACCAGAGTATCTTGAACTCTAAGCCATCACAGCCCCAATTTATGACAACAGTACTGCATTGCTAGGATGGAAGTTGGACCCCCTTTTTGCCTCAATCCTTCCTTGCATATATTCAACTAGGTGCTAAAGACGTTCCTCTGAGATTTTGGTACGTATTGGCAAACCATGGCCAGCAGCATTACTCAATTACTCAGGTAAATCGTGTGCTTAAACAATCTGCAGTACATGTTATTGCCCAAAACGTGGCGAGGAATTTCCCACACAATTACACCAGCAGCAGCAGCAGCCTGAACTGCGGATACAAAAGCAGGATGGATCCATGCCTTCATGTTGTTTACACCAAATTCTGAACATACCGTCTAAATGCCACCATGTTCTTGTTTCCCCATCATCTACCGTCCAATTTTGGTGATCCTGGGTGAATTATGGCCTGCGGCGGTCTCCTGGTCAAGGTTTGATTTGTTGATACCCTCGGAGATATCTTCTGCACATCTTCGTAACGAGAGGCCATTTGACTTTCTGTTGTATTTCAATCAACTTGAACCAGTCTGGTCATTCCCCCATGACATCAACAAGGTAGTTCCAAAGAGATCTGCCCTCACTGGACCATTCTCTGATTCTCAAACCCTAGACGCAAAGTGTGACAAACCAAGCAGATGAGCAGTTTCTGTTCAGGGACCTGTTATTACTGTACTTTGATGTTTGGGTACTGTTTATTTCTTTATTGAAGTTAAACTATGTAAACTGGGAACTGTAAGACTATGTACCACCCTAATAGGGGTTGGACTTTTTGCTTTAACTAATACAATTAACAAAAACTCTGGGTGCTGCTGTGGATCCAACTGTGACGTTTCTTCACCGTTCCGGTGATTTCTCTCAACTTCGGCAGGTCACCATGACCGTGCCTATATGCTTGTGATTGGCTGGGAAAACGTACAAGCCCCACACAGACCGGCCAGACCAGGACACAAACCTGGGTCTGCAAGTGCTGTAAGATTGTGCCACCCTACAGTAATAACCATGACCAGTAATAACAGACTGTACGTGCTAGTGGCCACCCTGTGATTCTAACCTGAACCAACAAGCTGGCTATACATAATACCGTATACATGGACTGCTGAACTCGTGCGCACTGTCTGCATTTTGGCTGTTAAGTCTTGTGTTGGGAACACGCGGTCCTGTTTGGTTGATCAGAATCCAAGCAACCGAAATTCTGGCTGCACGCGGGCGAGTTTGCTCTAGTTTCGACCGCACAAATCATCACCCACACCTCCATCCACAGCCAGAACAGTAATAACCATGGCCAGTCATTAAATATGTTATACTGGGGACTAGTCAATACGTGCATTGCTTTGGTTTCTGCACGTGCACCCTTGCTCCAGTGCTTTGCAATCGGCGTGAAACTGGCGCAACCCTTTGTACAAGTACAACGTAAGAGAAAACAAAGGGGTGCGTGTTTACTGGTTTGCTTCAGCTTACAGTCCAAATCACTGCTCCCATATCCATCTGTAACCAGTGCAGTAACCCATAAAGCTAAACAAAACAAATGGAAGAGACTTTACTGTTGTTACCGGGCTTTCTGATGCAAATAAGTGTAATATTTAATCCTCCAGAAGAGCAAAACCATGAAATCCCACTCAGAACTAGTTAGATCACTGAATATAACGCGCACGCGTGACTGCAGGCGAGTTAAACCCGAGTCTGCACGCAAAATAAACACCTTCGCTACACAAGCACACTTTTGCACGTGGAAGTCTACTTTGCAAAGCAACTTTTTCAGCTTTTATTCCCTTTTGGCGTTCCATAAACCCACTTGTGCGTTACTATAAATCGCACGTGGGCTTGTTCTCTTTAATAAAAGAAGAGGATTTTGTCTACAGTCGAGCACAGAGCAGAAACGGCACCGAAACGCACGAAGTAAGCTCATAGCAAAGCCATTGTAACCGTATTAAAAAGCAGTTTATTTACCGGTTCTTCTGCTCCAGCGCGGATGGAAAGACCATAAAGCCCAGACGCAGGACAAAGAACAAGAACAATTGAAGTTCCGCAACAAAGAAGGAAATCTCCGGCGAGATTAAAACAGTCCGCTTTTCAGGTCAGTTTGAAGCTTAATTTCAGCAGAGGAACAAAGACTAGACGGAAACCGCATTAGCGTAAGGCTGCGCCGTCAAAAATCAATATTACTGCACAAACCGCACCCGGCCGCCACTTTCGCGCCACAGCTGCGCCTTTGTGTAGCTAGAGTGATCCAAACCACGCCCCTTAAACAAAAGGCACGCCCTTTTCACTCAAACACCGCTTATGGGGTTCGGTTTGCGTCATTTATGCTCATAAATTTTATTTGATCGAGTATAACTTATTACACAACGTTTCTGCTCGGAGTCGGCCTGGCAGACGTTTTTAATATGTAATTGTTAATCAGGGGCGTTTATAGATTACTTGTACAATAGCACACAGAATTTAGAGGGGCACCCCTGTGATGGAATGACCTCAGGTGGTGGCATAAACGTCCGCTGGTTGGCGCAATAACCGAGTCTCTGCTGCCTTCAATAAGAACCTAGGAGCTCACCTTTCCCCCTCAGTATTCTAGGAAGACGGAAACTACACTTTCCACATTAATAATCCCCCACCTTTATGACTATTCATGGCTTAACCCACATTAGATTTAAACACTGTTTTAGTTGGATGCTGTTCTTGGACCGTAGCATGCAGAAATGTCTAGTAAGAATAAGGCTATAAGTCGCTGTGGATAAGGGTGCCTATTAAATGATGAAAAAAAAAGTTTAAAAAATTCCTTTTTTATTTCAGCAACCCATAGAGATACTTTCAAAGTAATGCTTACAAACCGATAATACATATCACAGTAATGAATACAATATTTTGTAATGAATCTTCTTCATCTTTGTGTTCTGGCGACCTTAAATTTCCATCTTTTCCAGCAGTTTCACCTTTATGATAAAACCCAAAGGCTTTATTGTAGTGATGGGAGGTGCCTGCATGTGTGAATGTGCTAGTGTGAATGAGGCTGAAATCACCGATCCTTGTGTGAAAAATCACGGTCATGTCCACACACAATTCCACAGGTCCTCAGCACCTGATAGGTCAACGTATCTATTCAAAACAATTAATGGATCATCCATCAATGGATACAGATCCTCATTGCTATGATAACAGCCTCCGAAGTGCTCAAAATGACTTTTGCGGCACAGTTATGAGGACGTGCTTCCAGGATTTGTAGCTGACATTCCACTTAATCCCAATGGATGGCGTAAGTTAAGAGAAATGCAGGGCAGACACACCAAACTGAACCAGAAACCATTTCTTTACAGTCATGTACTCATGCAGAGAATCATTGCCATGCTGGACAACTGACATAAAAGACATAAGAGGGTTCCCTGTGTCTAAACTTTCCTATGCTGGAACCAAGGGATCCAAACCGTGGAGAAGCCTTAAATCGTCATTCTTCCTCTACCACAGTTTTACAATTAGCACTACAGTATATGTCTGTCCAGAAAGCACTCCCAAACCCGGATTCATTTATGACCCATAAACGAAACCAAAGTGAACGCATTACATTCGCAGCAAATACACTTTTACTGATTAACAGGTGCACAGTCTTGGCTTTGTATGGATATGAATCCAGTGCCTTAACCACTACCACAGTTCCCAGATTTACAACTGATACGTGAGGCAAAGGCCAAATGTGTTTGTCTCATTCTCTATGAGAAGGTATCATTATGTACCTTAAGACTCTGTACTGCAGTGGTGAAGCACTTAAGGTAGTGGTCTGTGGACCTAAAGGTCTAGGGTCCAGACCTCTTTCCTGCCTCCTTGAGGACTCCAGAAGATTGCATGAGTTGTATGTTGTTCTGGATTAGGGTGTCTGCTAAATGGCTAAATGTAAATGATGGCTTTCTACTATTGTTCATCAAAGCCCCCAATTTCACTTGCGCATATACAGTGAGAGCACCCCCACCCTTCCAAGCACACTCTGGTCTCCTAGAGGGAATTTCACTACTTACCATTGAGACCATTCAGCAGTCTCTAAGAAAAGACAGGGTTGTTAAGTTGGCAAGGGTAGGTTGAACTGAGTGCTTTTGTCAGTTGTACAGTATAATGGCAACAAATACAAACACAGCCCCAAATCAGGCACAGTTGGGACAGCAAAGTCAATGCAGATGGTACAAAAGTGGAGCAAAGGTGGACAGGGGATCTCCTCCTTGTTAATTACCGTGATTGGAATGTTTAAAACCAGTAGTAATAAACAAAAGTTTGGAAGGAACCTGACAAGACAAGTTCTTTAATGTGTGCATCCATGTGCTATGGATTATCTGATGTGGCTCCTGCAGTATTTATGCCATAAGGCAATGAGGGTAGTGTTCATTCCCTCTGGTGCAAATAGATAAAAAAAAAAAATTATAAAAATACAAATAAAAAGTTCCTTACATCCACAATTCGAACTCTTTTATGCACCTGGAGTACCGTTTTGGTGCGTTATCACCCAGATTAATTGTCTTTGGAAGTTCGGACCATTTACTGAGCTATTTAGGGTGTCAATGTTCCTCTGAATTTCTCTGTACCTCTGTTTGAACTTAAGGGCAAAAAAATATTTAAATAATGAATGGTCAAGGTCTGAATTGTTTGAATGGGGAGGAGTTCCAGTTCTGAGGTACATGTAAAATGGTGTACAATCCCCCTGTGCCGTCTAAATTCCATGACTGCAAGCACGTTGACTGTTGTCCAGTCTATATAACTCTCCAAGGTCTGGCATGTGAACATTTCACAGCACTGAGAATAATGAAGTCATCAGCAAACCTGGCCGGATATAGAGAACTGTCTGCCTCTTTCTCACCTGTGGCCAAAACAGTTTTTTTTTCACTTTTAAAATCAACTGTGTATATCACAAATTATTCTCTTCATTCTTATCCTTACTCAAAGAGGTAGGTAGGTAGGTATATTGACAGCCAATATTCAGTCATCCTTTTGTATTCCAGCCATGATGGAGCAAGCTAATGCTCAGTGCTAAACTTTCCTAACACTTAAACCACTTACCGTGGATGAAGTGGTGACACCAACGAGCGCTAATCTTCTTGGCGGCCTGCCCATCCAGTTCCATTCACACCTACGGCACTTGCCAGCAATCTTGCACCATATGCCACAACAGCGATCAACATCTCACTGCTGTCTCTGGCCTCGTTCCTTCTCTCTTCATGGTAGAATATGTTAGACCTCTACTGAAGAAGCACAGTCAAAAACCCAACTGACGTGTCCAGCGACAGGCCAGTCTCCCTCCTTCCATTCCTGTCCACATCTCCTGAACGTGCTGTTCTTGGACAGCTGCTCTCATTTCTTCACGAAAACAACCTCCTTGATGCCAACCAATCTGAAACAAGGTGGGTCATTCAACAAAAACTGGTCTAATCCCAGTCAGTGAAGTGCTTCATGAGAACCAAAAACTCCTTCAGTACTTCACCTTTCTGGGTTTGTTTGTTGCATTTGACACTGAACCACCAGATTCTCAGCTCAACTCTTGCAGGGGGCAACTCGGGCATTTAGGCCCATGCACTCCGCTGGTGCTCCTCAAGCTTAGCTTTAAAAAGAATTGTTTATTGAGGAATTATCAGAACACACTGAAACATTTAAATGGGCACAAGTTGAAAAGTGATAAATAGCAAAAAAAAACAATATTGAATACTTAGATACAGTAATCAAGTCATTAAAATAAACTTCATCTTTCATCGCGGTTCAAGTCTCGCTTGATTCGGCATCCGCTCATACCCACGAAGATGCGACAAGGGAATATTATGACTGACGTGTCGCATCGCCTATCGTCAGAGACACTCACACACACACACACACACACAAAGTCAATTCCAATTTACAGACACCGATTAACCTAACATGCATGTCTTTGAGAGGAAACAGGAGTACCCGGAGTAAACCCCGCAGACATGCACAGAAAGGACCCAAGTGGCTCAACCCTGGGACTGAACCCGGGACCTTCTTGCTGTGAGGTAGCGGTGCTGCCTAAGTAATTAAAATAAACAATTGAAATAATAGCTCACAAAAATTAGGGGATATTTCATTTACATTTTGCGAGCAGTATACAAAAAAAAACTTGAAAAAAGTTGATGATTGTTCGGTCGTCCAGCATTACTGGAAGTGAATACGATAAGGGAAAGAATTCAGTTAAGAATAAAATGCAGCACTGATGCCTTTTGAAGGATGTTATCCAATCCAAGAAAGTACTAGATATCCCAAAGCCATTGTAAAATTTGGTGGTGGTGGTGGTGGGGGGGGGTGTCTTGAAGGCTTCCACACCAGTACAGACATGAATGGCAAAATATCTGTCTGAGCCCCAATAAGCAAAGATAAATATGTGGAAAGACCAAATATTGCAATTACCTTTACCTTCATACCTAAAAGCTCAAAGTTCACTTTCATCACCTCATGAGATTATTACAGGAGTGCTTTAGGGATTAGGTCTCGGTTCTCTCCTGTTCTCCAGTACAATTAATCACTGGTGATTAGCCAGTAGATCCTTCTTGCTTCTTGCAACACTGCCACACACACACACACACATACAACGCTTACTTTTCATTCCTTCTATCCAACTGTCTGGTTTCAAAGCAGGTATCTGACCACCTTTCTGATGTCTCTGAAGCTCAGCCTGGACAACACTGCTCTAAACTCACCAATGCTAGACCTCTCTATCAACAGACTGTTTCACCCAGTAAAGGATCTTGGTGCAATTTTGGATAACGACCTACATTTCCTCAGTAGATGTGTACGTTTATGACCAGAGCAGGCCTTCATACAGCCTGCTTGTAATTGTAGTATTTCACTTGCTGGTCTGTAAGGTTCGGGTTCCATTTATTCATTGCATAGCATTCAGAACTAACATCAGGCTTACAACTTACAACAAAAGAACGATCTCACTCAATTTGTGAGATCCCTCCACTGTTGGAACCAGGATCAAATTGCAAACTGTTGCCCTAGCTTTGGGGATCTCAAAGGGATCTGCGCTATGTTATTTACATTCTTTGATTCAGAACTACACATTTGCACACCACCTTCGGATTCAAGGGGCTTCTGGCACATCTTTGTCAGCAAGGCCATAGCTCAATGTTTCACTAGCCTAGCTAATTACTGATGTAATAAGCCCAATGGACAGCCCAATGTCTGTCTCCCATGTGCATAGGATAATTCATCTCCTGTCCTCTGTGTTGCGTTGTACCAGCTTTTAGGTTGTTTATGTGGTTGATCTTGGTGTTTGTTCTACATGCTCTTGGCATCAAACGCAGAGTTTGCCTGCTAATTACTGAGTATCATTAGTTTCTCTTGTGACTGGTAATGAACACTTCTTGATCGATTACTTGTATCACCAACGGTTTTAAAATCGCTCTGGGCAGAAGTGTATGAAAGTATGAAAAAAGTACATATAAAAGTTTAGAGCTTTATGAAAACAAACTTGTAGTAAATCCTATTTCTAAACCAAGACGATAGAGAAATCAAACATCACCAGGCATTGTTTGGAGGGGGGTGTGTTTGGACAACTGCAACTGCTCTTCTTTTTAAAACGTTCAGCACGACTACATACAAGCAATCTATCATTAAGTAAAAATTATATCATTTTTTTGACATAGTTTGACATTCTCACAAGACCCACTGCGTGTGCTTTCACTGTTTCCAAATGTGTGGGTGAAAATTAAAGAGAGCAACTAGAAAGAGTATTGATCACCCCGTGACCAAAACTCAGCACATTATACGATTTAGTCCTAATGCTTCTCTGTTAGTTTTACATACGGTTGCGCGTTGTTGTACATTTTACCGGTTTGCACTTTATGCATATAGAAATGCGCAGAGAATGCCATCTAGTGGCTATTGACCAGCACTGCAAGAAATACGGTAAATCCGGTAACTGGATTTTACCAAAGCAAGTATCCTCAGTCGTAACACGGTATCCAGGTGCACTTAAGGGAGGTTGCTGTTGGGATAATTTTGATGGACCTGGTTGTAGTTTTCACAGGATTTGACAACCACAGAATTAAACGTAACACTCGCTAAACGGCTATACGGCGGTTATACAGGGTCGGTCAAAAGTCACAGGACACGTCGCGTGCTGCGTCGTGGACTTTTCGCTAAGGCTGCCAAAACCATTTCTGAATGTTCTTTGTCAGTAGCGGTTCTTCGGTTGATCACTGACTGGCTTGTCATTTACAGTCCCGGGTTCTCTGAATTTGGCTATGACGGATGGAACAGTGCTGTGTGAGTTTGGTGGATGTTTCTGGGTGTCATTGGGTGTCTGGGTGTCACAGTCCGGGAGTTACAGTCTGGGACTGTGTTGGCCTAGTGGTAAAGGTACTGGACTATGGACGAGAAGGTACAGGGTTCAGATCCCACATCAGATGGGTCCCTGAGCAACCTGGCCGTGGCTAAGGACGGGCAGTGCCAGTCCAATTACAATGTCATGCAATTCTGAGTTGAATTACAATCGAGTACGGAATTAATAAGCAGGGCACAAGTCTTGCAGACGCCTCTACTTTTTATCCAGAGAGCGTTAATCTAGCGTTTTAAGCGTCAGCCTAATGGATATCAGACAATGGTTTCAACTACCTTCACTACCCAAGGAGCTGAAGGAAAAACTACCGCTAATGATTGCTTTATATCGGAGCTTAAATGCGCCCCCCCATAGGTAAACCCATATGCCCAGCCGCTGGAAGAGCTCTCGCGACGGTACTGCTGAGCAAGACCCTCAACCCACAACTTCTTGGATTGTAAGACTGTACGAATTGTGAGTCACTCTGGATAAAGGCATCTGCTAAAAGACATAAATGTCTGTTGCTATGATACAACAGCTGCTTTCCACCGGGCATCAGAATCACCAGTTCCATTTACATGGGAGCAACAAAAGTTTTGCACTTTATGTTCTGATAACACATTTTAACCACAAAATACATTGCAAATCCACATGCCACCTTCCCATTGGGAAAAAACTTCCCCATGATCTACTATGGAGGGTTTCAGGACGGCGGCCATGTTCCAGACATAGCCTAAAAGACCTCACCCATTACTTACTGTTTTCTTGTTCCTACAAGAACTGCTGGACAATCTCTTCTTGTCCATGTCCCATCACTGTCTTGGCAGTCTTGGTGCCCATACACCCTACTGAACAGTCAATGTGGGGAGGCACTCTCATCCAGTTCACCTCCATGAACATATCCCTTCGAGTTTGCATCTCATTTGTGTAATCTAACAGCCTTCTTGGACTTTTCATTTGCTTTTCTGATGTTCTTGTTTAATGAAATGAAATCGAATGTTTCTTTTTTTAACCCCTTCATCATTCATTTTTGTGAGCAGAATACTTGAACGCAGACATTAAATTGGACGTACCTCTCCTGTGTACGAAAGAAGAAACTGCATTCCTTAGTAGTACTAATCATGAAAACAAAGATACAAACCAAGGTGAAGCTGCAGCTCTTTATTGCCATATAAAAATATTAAAAATCAGACAAGCTCAGAAAATGTATATACAAACACACCCTCTATTGAATTGCAACCAGAAAAAAAAGAAAGTTAGCAATAATAACACTATAAATTATCAGAGCTATAATAGTGCACTTGGCGTTCAGTGAACTTGTTATGGAGGTACAGATTTGCTCCTGTATGGGACTATAGAAATAACGGCAACTTTGCTTTGACGGCAGTGATTAATCTGTAGACACACTTTTTTCTGCTACGCTAATAACAGATCCCCTTTTAAAAAATAAAAGGCACAACATGGGATCAGCAGAAGAGAACCTGGAGGGAATTTGATTTTAAAGCAACCAAGCAGTGACGAGAGAGGAGTTATTTTAGAATGAGATTTCAAATGATCGTTATTAGTAATATTAATATTTTGTAATATTCATTTGCAGTCGAGGGTAAACAGGACGTTTGAGGCTCAGAGACGCTTCGATGCATGGGACGTTTTAGATTTTACAGCACTGTGCAAAAGCCTTACACCATTAGATTTGTTGTTTTAGCAGTCGTACAATGGCCCTAGCGTTATTTCGCAGTCTCTTTATTAAAAAAAAACGAAAAGACAGGAAATACGTACATGAACTAAAAAAAAGATCAGAACAAAATTGCTTCTATGGGCAAAACAATGCACAGTGTATTTAGTGTGACCTACAAAAGTGGCCGAAAAAGTGGCTGCTGCACTTCCCAAAGGAAGGATCGACTTGAAGCGGCCAGATGCTCTTATTACGGCAGCGTAAGGGGAGGTCACAGTAAATACTTGCCACTGGAGCTTATAAAAGCGGTTTCTGTTTTATGATTATTCTTTTCCAGTTTATTTAACACTGCATACATATTCCCTGTATTTTCTGGTTGCACACTAATGGTCATTAAAGCATCGCTAAAACAAAGGGATCCAATCTAATGCAGGCCTAAGCACCGAAGTTCTACATATCGCTAACATTTGAGTTTCGATTGATCAGGAAACATGGAGTAGTGTGAAAAAAGGGAAAGTGTGTGTATATATATATATGAAAGGAAAGATGTCATATATTTGCATGATGTATAAAGAAACGTTTTTCACTCGCACAATCTGAAGGTTAAACGCCTACTTACAGGTTCATCAACAACAACTCTACAAGTCTGTACAAAAATAAACACAATACAAAATCCGTGTGTTTCCATGCACGCTAATCACTGTCAGATTTAGTTATTTGATGAATGAAGTCACCGTGTAAACGGCTTGCTCCTCAATGTAGCCTTTTTATGGATTTGCAGACGCGCCCATATTTAAGCTGGGTATTTAAAAAAAACAAAAAAAAACATAGTAAACTAGCTACAATGCAATGGAGAGTTTTATATATTGCTCACAAAATTAAGGGATACTTTAAAATGAAATATCTCCTAATAGAACTGCTGAACATAAACATACTTACACTAAGCTACGTTAATTACATCTGTCAAAATCATTAGCACAAAGCATTATGTTAGAATAAAGTGTAACATTACACCTCATGTTCTTTATAGAATAATCTACTGAAAGTGGAAAAACAATGAACATAATACACTGTTGACAAATTTAGAGGATATTTCAAAATGAAATATCCCCTAATGTTGGTGTGGATACCCAGCATCTGCATCTACGTATTGCTTGTTCGATGGGAAATGTGAATTTCTAAACTATAGAATACAGTTTCTGCTGAATGTGTATTTGTAACAGATTCCTGTCGTCAAGGCGAAATATCGTAAACTGAAATCATAATCCGAGAAGTGTCTTTACAGAACATCAGGCAATAGGGTTGCATAGTAGATAATGAGAGTGTCTAAAATTGTACTACAAAGCAAAATGTTTTTTTTTTTTTTTAAACAAGTAACATTTTACAAACTCCACTCGATACAAAGTGGCCAATTCCTAATCAATCTCATTCCAACTGATATGGAGGTCTGTGCGATTTTTAGTGCAGAAAAAAAACACATTTGGTAGACAAATTAGTCACAAACAAATGTCTTATTAGACATTTTGGTTTCATTGTTACCAATGACAGAAAGCATATAAATAAGCAAAAGCTATTGACATCTCTCACCACCGGTTTTCTACCCAGGTTAGTAATGCCCAGTTCCCCCATCGCTAAACGCGTGTACGTGCACTTAATAATCTGATCACAGTTGGATATCTGCACTTATCTGATTAGTCAAGTATACAGCAAACTCTGATCTACACATCCAATTAAGAGATTCAATAAAGAGGCCTGTATTTAGCTCAGTAATCAGATTTCTCATAGCATATATGTCAAGTACCTGATTTAAATCGGTTCTCTTAGTCTGCCCATTTTATTTTATTGACTGTGATGCTTTTTCTCACGGCATCTAGCAACCCCGGAATTAAAGGCGGCGAAACGGCCATCTGAAATGCAGTATATGCTTGAGAAAATAAATAATTATTTACTTTAAAGAATTAATAATTCAAAATAAAGAATGATTATTTATGATCCACTTTGAAGTCTATAATCACACTGCTGTGAAACTACTGTCTGGTAAGAAACTAGAAATCCAGTTATTACCCGTCTTAACGTAAAGGGTTCCTGTGATCCGATTACTAAAGTGCACGCATACTCGAGGATTACCGGCAAAATATGATTTTCTGCAGTTAAGTAAATGTAAACTCCTGTCGAGTAACGACCCCTTCACCGAGGGAGGGGGGAGGATCGCTTCTTTCAATAGCAGATGGCAGACTTCAGCAGAGAGAGGATGCCCATCGCATCCAGCACATTAGCTGGTCATAACTGGGCAATGGACTGGCTGTTTTGTCCACAGTTCAGGCACAAATGTGCCCCCATCACAGAGACCGGCAGGCTCAGGATAAGCAGGGGCAAAAAAGGTAGGGTTACCAAAGTACCGGTAATACAAATGAATAATAAGGATGGTCACTACTAGGTTACTTAGTGCTTGAGAAGTTGCTGATTATTTGTAAGCAAATGAGTTAGATGTACATGTTAAACATGTTACAGTCTGTATCATGTGTGGTCGATAAAACTAAAGTGCACTGATCAGAGCTACTGTTTGACTAAGTTCTAAAATAAGCTACCTGATTTGACTGAGGTCTATAAGTAATCACACAGAAATCTATAAGGGTTCCACGACTGGATTACTCCCTAAACCAAAACATGTTTGTACATGTAAACGCGCTCAAAAAACAAATTCTGAAACAACTCTCAAACTACATGTCTAATACACTATACGCCTTGATGCACACACTGCCCAGTGCACAAAGACTTAAAAGTTTGGACTCTCTTTATTTGTATGTCAAAAATCCCTTATTACGTGTAATTCTAAAGCAATATTTACTGCACCATAACTACACAGCTCACAAAAAAAATAAGGGGATATTGCATTAGGAGATATTTCATTTTAGGAAGTACCCCCTATATTTTTGTGACCAGTATATTTATACTTGCAATCATGTTCCTTCATTGAGTTGTAGAAAATACATTCTATGGTTATTTGAAAGTTCAAGTGAAGTCTATTAGATTATAAAAAGTTATGAGTATTTACCATGGAAGAATCCACCATGGATAGATTTCTGCAGGCATGTGTGTATTAAAATAAGTGCAGACTAAAGACCTGAGAGAGTTATGGCTGTTCAGATAAGATCGCTTAAAGGCACTGCAGAGAAAAAAAAAAAAAAGTTACAAGAAAAACTAAATGTCCAGTGATGTTACATTTGACAGTCGCTCACTCATTCATTCACAAACAGTAAAAAGTAATAAAGGAGGCAGAATTGTGTGCTTTGTGTACCACTGTGGACTTCACATCTGCTTGTTAACGCATGCCGCCGAACGCTCAGTAATTATACCTCACTTTCTCTATATCGTTGACCAGGGTTCGTGCCAGGAAGATTCCCACCATCTGAGAAATACAGTAAACACAACTTATTAAAAAACACACACACCGTACACACCTACTATGTACACTCTGAGCATGGAAATTATAACCACAATCGCTATTAAATAGGGAGCGTAACGATGAGACGGTGTCTATTGACGCGTTGTGTGTTGTTGTTACACGTCATTTCTTTTAATTTCGGCAGATTAAAGTTTCATTGTGTTTACATGAAGACGAATATGCGTTATTTTGAATCGTTCATTCTTCAGAAATCCAAGCGCAGGGCACATATGCATGTACTCACTGACATTTTAGATACACCAACTAACCTAATGCGTGTCTTTAAAATCTAGAAGGAAATCCACAGACGTGGTGGACAATGATCAAAACATAAAATAAAACTCAAAACCTCATATCATATCGTAAACTGTGGAGTTTAATATAATGTATAATGCATAGATACCAAAATAGGTATTTTACACGATTTTGGAATGTTATTTCCTTTGAAAATTACTTAAAAGGTACCGAAGGTTACGGTTCTGGAAAAAAAATGAGACCACTTGAAAGTTTCTCTGGTTTACTCTTTCTAGGTACTGCATGCTTGAGGGAAATGGAATCTTTTGGCTGTATTCTATAAATTAGCCATAAAATCAAAATAAAAATATGTATTTGCAACAATGACCAGAGCGCTTATTTGCTGTAAACGACAACTGCTCAAAATAAGGAAGATGCAGTGTATAATAATAATAATACAAAGAAAACAGGTTCATATATATTTTTGACAGAACAACGGTACTGATTTAATTTAGGAAAGTTCTGAAAGCAATATTTCAATCAGCTTTATTTGCAAACATCTTTTGTATAGAATGAGGTGGGTACTGGTTGGAATTCATCACAATGAAATTGCTGCCATACATGTAGACATGATGATTTTTGATGTTGGGACCGGAGTGGCCTAGTGGTTACGTTACTGGACTATGGACCAGAAGGTTCAGAGTTCAAATCACACCTCTGCCAAGAGCAAGGCCCTTAACTTACTATTGCATGGATTGTAAGTTGCTCTGGATAAGGGCGTAGACTGAATGTAAATGATGTTAAGAAAACTAAGTGGGTCTCAATTTATTTCCATGGCTGTATAACTACTGTCGGGATCACACATTTCACTTCAGTCTGCTCATGCCCTGGTATGTTGTAGATCCCCTTCAAATCCCCTCATACCCTACAGGTCCCACACATTCACACGTCTCCTCACAACCGATCAAAAACACACATCCCATTACACACTGCCCATGTCCCAGACATATTAAACATGTAAAGTGAGGACACACCTCTGTGCTACATCCTCCCTTACCTCTAGCAGTGAGCTAAGTGTGCAATGTAACTGTGAGATGTGTGTTTACCTGTAACAATGAGATGATTATAAACACTCCTGCTACGATGTAGATGTTGCGCGGCAGCCATTCTTCCAGTACAGCGACGCACCCTTTCACATAGATCACATCTGACAATTTCGCCTGTCACACAGGCAGACAGACAGACAGGCAGACAGACAGACAGAAAGGTAGACAGACAGGCAGACAGACAGACAGGTCAACAGTCAGGCAGGCCGACAGACAGACAGACAGAGAGGCAGACAGACAGACAGACAGGCCGACAGACAGACAGACAGAGAGGCAGACAGACAGGCAGACAGACAGACAGGTCGACAGTCAGGCAGGCCGACAGACAGACAGACAGAGAGGCAGACAGACAGACAGACAGAGAGGCAGACAGACAGAGAGGCAGACAGACAGAGAGGCAGACAGACAGAGAGGCAGACAGACAGACAGGCCGAGAGGCAGACAGACAGACAGAGAGGCAGACAGACAGACAGAGAGGCAGACAGACAGGCCGACAGACAGACAGGCCGACAGAGGGACAGACAGGCAGACAGAGGGACAGACAGGCAGACAGAGGGACAGACAGACAGACAGGCCGACAGACAGACCGGCCGACAGAGGGACAGACAGGCAGGCAGACAGACAGACAGCACAAGGTCAGTTTCTTTCAGAATGTGTGTGCGAGTGATGAGTCAGAATGACTCAAGAATAACGTCCCACTACTGTAACCCAATCATAATAAATACAAAATAAAAATCAACACAGGCCAATGACCACAAAACAATAATTACAACTGCGTGTGTGTGTGCATAAAGCACTTACCATTGATTTTCGATCCCTGATATCATAACCGCACTGCGTATTCACCACAGAAGCCTGCAAACACACAAAGGTTAACCGTTACCAAAACACTCACACAATCATCTCACAAGAAACAAACACAGGCCAATATGTAGGGAGGTCTAGGGAGTGAAGTTTTGACACATAAAAGGATTTAAAAAAAGTAAAATCAACAGGACTTAAAAATGAAACAAGAAAAAAAACAGCTGGAGGATCAGTCCTAAGAAAAAGAAAAAAACAAACACACAACCCTGTATTAGCCAGTCCTTGCTACATGGACAGAGCTTATCCAATGGCTCAGATGTAGAAAGCATGGCTTTGCTTTACCAAATTCATGGCAGAAACAACACGGAAGGCTGCTGTCTACCTTTACTGATTAAATATCGTATATACACCGACTGAAATGTCCAATTTTGAACACGTAGGACCAGCTGATGACACTTTCCTGGCACTTTTTTTTCTGTATAACAATGACAAATGACAGAATAAAAAAAAACATTATTGTTCAACCTTTCTTTTGATTGAGTCTGCTTCACTGCTAATGAACTATAACAGGGGAACTGGCTCTGTGATCTCACTAGCTTTAGATTTATCCTCTTTGCCTTTGTTGATTTGGTCAAATTCCATATATAGAGCAATGTGATGCTGTTGTGTCTTAAACGTTTTTTTTTTAAGTAGATCCTCCACAGCTTATTTTCTTATATGCATTTATTGCAAACAGCCCCCGGCCAGTTTCCCTTCAGACTCAGTCAATCATGTGGAAAGCAACAAAGTTTACAATCCAGAACATGTCACGTTGGAAAATTATCAACCAAGAAGAGAGTTGATTATTTATATTTTTATACAAAAAACATCAAATTAGTGTAGTTGTTTTAAATGTTTACCCAAGGCTGGGCAATGCAATTCCAATAAAACAAGAAGGATTGTTGAAGTTCTCTAAAGCTTATACAAAAACAAAGAAAACTACAACAGGAAGTGTGTGTGTGTGTGTGTGTGTGTGTGTGTGTGTGTGTGTGTGTGTGTGTGTGTGTGTGTGTGTACCTCTCTATCACGGACGCAGCACGAGAACGTAACTCCACACCGCTCTC
>JAUZST010003418.1:0-17180 GCA_034779995.1 Parotocinclus haroldoi | reverse complement strand
TGTGTGTGTGTGTGTGTGTGTGTGTGTGTGTGTGTGTGTGTGTGTGTGTGTGTGTGTGTGTGTGTGTGTGTGAAGGAAGTAAAGTAGAGTCCATGGTCCATTACCTGAACTCGTGCTGCTGCATTTACACAACATGACTGGTTAAAAAAATCATTTGTGAGGGGTCCTTAAGGCAGGAGTGTGCTGTAAGTGTATGTAGGGAAGAGAATGAGTGAGTGAGAGAGTGCAGGAGTGGCAGGGGGGCGTGTCTTACACACTTGGATCCCTGGGACGGTGAGCACCAGCCCAGCACACACAGACCCCACAGATCCGCTCCACTGCTGAACGGTAGGACTGCACTCACATGCTATGTGAGGGGACAAACTGTAGTGTGTATGCATGAATTTGTGTGTGTACACTGAAACTGTTGATTTAATTGAAATTGCTGATGGATACATTTGTGGTAACTTTTTTTCAAAAAGTAATAGAGGATGTGAGAATGTTGAATAATCATTTGTGTAAAGCTATAAAGCATGGGAAATGTTTTTATATTAAAAGCATGTGAAAATGTTTTTCGTTAGAAACAGACGATGCAGCTGTGGCGATGTGCAAAGCTATCTTTAGAGTATGCAGAAAGTTTTATCAAGATACATTTTAGCATACAGAAATTAAAGTAACTGATTGCTGCTAAATTAGAAGTAGGTTTTCTTATTTATTTGTGGAACAGAAGACAGAATGTAATAGAATACAATGGGCAGATGGATAATTGTAAACAGCTTTATTGCACAATCATCTGCGCAAGTAACATCACAAAGCAACAAATAAATGATAGAAGTCAATGATAATATGTTCAAATTCCAATATGGTAAACCCTAGATATAAGTTCTTAACTGTGAGGATTTTAACACTGAGACTCTTACTGAGCCAAAAACAAACACAGACAAACACACAGAAAAATGCAATAAAGAAAAGCTGTCCAGTACTTAGAAGATAAAAGGATAACAATTGTTTTAATTTAATGGGATTTAACTGCAAAATTCCAGCTGAAAATAGATCATCTGCAGTTAAACTGATTTAACCCAGTAGAATTGCAAAATGTTGTGTAAATGGAGTAACCTTGTATAGATATGTTTTTATTCTAGTGGGGAAAGACACATCTTAATTGCCAATGACTTTTTAAATGTTTTCATGTCTTACAGGTTTGATTCAAGTTTGGAATAAGTCATATTCTTCAAATGTATTTATCCCTAAAATGTAACATTTTACACTGGAACTATATCCTGAAGGATGAATGCAGCCATGTCCAAAAACAAGCTCTGCTTTTTAACAAAACTGAACACTTTCCACCTTTACCAGGCCAAATGCATATATTAAAAAAATTATAGGAATTTTAGGAAGAGGTGTTTTGGTAGAAAACATTTAATCTCCAGAAATATCTAATAAACCTTTAGGGTTGATGGGAATTTGAAAAGTAAAATAATGGAAACTATATAAAAATGAACGTGTGGCTAAACCTCTGTGCCAGATACCTTTTAAAAGGGTATTTATTCTTTAAGGTTGGGTTTCTTGTGAAATACTGATAAGTGCCTTATTTTGTATTAACTCATAATTTATAGAAAAAGGAAAAGATAGGCAAACATATGTTCTGACTGCAGGCAAGATGATATGCATTAGTACTAAACTGCAGAGAAAAAAAAACTGTTAAATGTTAATAGTAGTAACTTCATTCATATGAAATTTAAGAAACTCAGGTTTCTTTCTGCACTTTAACAATGCTCACAAATCATATAAGGTGTGCTCAGTTCCTGCGTAAATAATGCTTCTATTAATGTTTCAAATATGGATATGATTTACATTTCCATTCATTAATTTTTTGTTAAGAAACAGCTGGAGAAACACTAATGGAAAGATTTTTTTTAATATAACAATTTCAGCAGCAAAGTTAACTGACAATACAATAACTAAATGATTTCAGTGGCAGCTACACCAGGAGCGATTATGATGTGACATGTGCATGTTACAAGGTCTAGGTTGTAAGGTCTGTTCCAGTCTGCATAGTCCTTGTTATGTTTAACTTTGGGTTTGGGTTGGGGGGGGGGTGTTTATGGCGGTAAATAAATCATCACTTGCTGGGGTGTATGTTTGCTGTGTCATTAGTGTGGAAAGTGAAGCTATAAACATGTAACATTTGTCAAGCCTCCTCTTAAATTCTCCTTTCTGCAGCTCTAGTGGTATACAGAGTCAGCTCCTTTACCGCTTTCCGGGCCGTCTGCTGATCTGAAACTTCCATTCTTGTTCATTTTCTGGGTCCCCTCATGTGCTCCACATCAGCCACTGCCAGAAAATACCTATCAGAACCTGTCACAGTATCTCAGCCTTGACCATGGAGATGAAACAGCCAACCCTGATGAACCAACAGGACCAGGACAAGAAGGACAAAACTGAGGAGAACGGCCGTCTGGTGGACGGCAGTATTGCTGACAAGGAACAGAAAATGGGGTCCAGGCAGGTCTCAAATGGCTACCCCAGCACATCTTCGCAGAGTCCAAGAGAAGGCAGTGGAACTGGAGGGGACAGGACAGGTGCATCTGGTGGATTCAGGACACTGATGGTACAGCAGACCAGTCTAGATCCACCAAGGGAGACATGGAGCAAGAAGGCGGATTTTCTTCTGTCAGTCATCGGCTATGCAGTGGACTTGGGCAATGTGTGGCGATTCCCATATATCTGCTACCAGAATGGAGGAGGTGAGACTAAAATAAGTTTCATCCTATTTAAATAGACAAAGAAGTCTTGATTTCTGTGAGCTCCCATTATGTTTTTTTAAAGCCAAGAGCAGTCAAAACACAGCAAATTAAATACCTTGAACAACTAGCCGGAAAGATATATTTTTCTTTTCTGAAACCCGATTGATTGGGTTCAGTGTGCTTATAAAGAGAAAATAAAGAGTGTTTTACAGGGAACTCCTTTCTTTCTGCTTGACCGCGCTCATCCTTGCTGCAAACGGGATTCAGACTCCTTCCTTTGAATTTGAAATAATAAAATCTTTGTAATTTCCTGTTCCACCATGCAAGGGGAGGGCAGGGGAGATATAGAGGAGCTAGGACCACACTCTCTACTACCGACACTAATTGTGGCTTTCAGGAGAAAGACTTTAATCTCTTTGTTGTTGTTTAATAACCTGGCTTGCAGCTACTAAATCAACAGTTATCTCTGCACTCATGTCAAAAGCACACAAATAAAGCTCTAATCAAACACAGAGGCTTATATGAAGGCCGGATGCTCTTCTTTGCTGCTCTTGGCCGTGGCTGTGGGAAACATGTATACTTTTAAGTAGCTCTCAAAAAAAGCTTGCTTCATTTGTTCCTTTTCTTTTACAACAGATGTGTTACTGTCAACATATTTGTTGTTGAGTTTTTCCTCAGTTCCAGTTTATTAAGGCATTTAGCCCTGGATTAAACCATTGTTTAAACTTACCTGCTTTCTGATATATCTATCTCTCATGTTCTAACTTTTCATCTAGGGGCATTTCTGCTGCCTTACCTGTTAATGGCAGTTTTTGGAGGGGTGCCACTCTTCTACATGGAACTGGCCCTGGGCCAATTCCACCGCAGTGGCTGCATATCTATCTGGAAGCATATTTGCCCAATCTTTAAGGGTAAGGGTATGATATGACCTATGTCATCTTTCGTATCGGTATCACAATCTACAAAATATTTCCATTAAGTTTGTGCACTCCTGAGGCTGTAGAATCTGTGTATTTGTGGCAATATATTTCTCAGTAATCAATTCTGCATCATGATATCTTACAGACTTAATATTGTTATGTTGACTCCACAACCAACAGTAAGAAATCATATTTTAGCAAGAAAACAAATCCTAAATGTAGGTAGTTTCGCTTTACGTTTTTTCTTTTAATTATTAAACTTGTCTCTAGATATTTCTGCTAATTTTACATAGTCTTATACATTGAATCACAACTTCGTTTTAGTCATGTAGTACACAGTCTAACCTAGAATGGCTTAAAACTAATACAATCTTTCAAAGCTACACTTTAAGAAACTGAGGGTGGTGACTTATGTAAGTGCCCAGCAGTGTCATCTTGGACCTCTTGGTCCGTAGTTCAGTAATGTAGCCGCTATGCCATCACAGTCTTTTTCAGAGTTTTGTCTTTTCTGTTGATCAAACCTTGTTTATTATTAGTTTTTATATTTTGAAAAATATGTTACTTGTGTGGGGTTTCATGTTAGAAAGTAAATATGTTGTTGTTGGTCAGCCGGGTTAAGTTAAAGGTTAAATGAAAGGACTGTAGAAATTGTCTGAATCATAATTAAACCACTCAATACAAATGAATGAATTTAAGCACATAAGTGTAATAAAATGAAATAAATAGGTAAAACTAGCTATGAGATAAGTCCACAGAATTAGTAGCAAATGTCAACACTGGATAATTATGATAATAATATTTGAATATAATGGGAAACAAAGGTGTGCGTTTTTAAGATTTTAGTATTTGCTAAGATGTTAACTTTGCAATGTCACTAGTGTTCCTTTTTTAGTAAAATGTTCCCTAACTTGTCAGGACATTGACAACACCATTCTGTTTTTATTCGAAATTTAATGGCACTGTTGAAAATGTTGCTAAATGGTTAAGCAATTAGCATAACATGAAATTTGAATACCAGCACAGGTCTACTTTAAAGATTAGAAAAGCAGACTGATATGTGTTGTGAGCGGGCCCACCACTTTGTTGATAGCTGTTGTACAGTTGGACCCTCTGTTATGGTAATTGTCACATTTCCCTTGCAAAATGCCAGCTGTTAGGAAAATTTATGGAAATAGAACTCATCCTAAATGCCATCGGTCTGTTGCTTTCTGAACTGGAAGATAGTTGAAGTGTGAAAGAGATGAAAGAACTTCTGCATCTTTTTGTAGGTATTGGCTTTGCTATCTGCATCATTGCCCTCTATATTGCCTTCTACTACAATACCATTATGGCCTGGGCTCTGTACTACTTTCTGTCCTCCTTCCGGTCCACGCTTCCATGGACCACGTGCAATAATGCCTGGAACACAGCAAACTGCACCAGCTACCTGTACACCGACAGCAACATCTCCTGGACTGACAAATCCATCTCACCCGCCGAGGAGTTCTATACGTAAGTGCATGTAAGTGCCAGCAGCCTAGAATTGAGATCAGAGAGTGAGGGAGCATTCTGGGTCATGGCTTTCGAGAAAAAAAAGTATAGTGAGATAGTGTAAGATCCATAAGGAGTCTCTCATATAGCCTATCAAGACTCTTGTTATTGTCATTTGTGATTTTCCCCCTGATGATTTACAGCCTCTGCTGAGGGTTTAGACTGTTTAAACAGGACCCAGGAGCTGGAATCTGCTGGAATTTCCTGTTTTCCTTATAAATCTGTCTCTTTTGTCCTCCAATTGTAAGGCTATCGTGTGAATTTAACTTCTGACTTATCACATTTTCTCTCAGCACTCCAGTTCACCTTCTGCTTCCAGTGTATTATAACTCGACTACTGACTTTACACCAGTGTTTATCAGTTGTTTTTACATCTTTACCTACCTTGTTCTTTCTCTCTCAGACGGCAGGTGTTACAGGTACATCTGTCCCCTGGTCTTCACCAGCTGGGGTCGGTAAGCTGGCAGCTGGCTCTCTGCCTGCTCTTTATCTTCACTGTGGTCTACTTAAGCATATGGAAAGGGGTAAAGACCTCTGGCAAGGTGAGAAAAAGAGAGTGCTCTGTATTATAGGGGATTATAGATAGAACCCTGGCTGATGGTACGAGAGCTCAGATCATAAATTGTGTTATAGTTTATATTTGTTTCCTCTTTTAGGTAGTGTGGGTTACAGCTACCTTTCCATATTTGGTCCTGTTGATCCTGCTGGTACGAGGGGCCACGTTGCCAGGAGCATGGAGGGGTGTGGTCTACTACCTAAAACCTGACTGGGAGAAGCTCATGAGCACTACAGTGAGATAAAAAATAAGATTAGATCAAAGCACAATCAATAAATAGCAAATGAATTGCGTGCTGTGTTTTCTACAATTAACCATGTTACTATTTTCCTTTCCACTAAATGAATAGCGTTTTATGTCTTGACTTATTACTTACATGGATTTCTGTCTTAGGTCTGGATCGATGCAGCAGCACAGATTTTCTTCTCTCTGGGTCCTGGTTTTGGCGTGCTTTTGGCTTTATCTAGTTACAATCCCTTTCACAACAACTGCTACAAGTAACTACAAAACCTATTCAATAACATGTTCAACATTTGACCTGATATCCTCTGTAGTTGTATTCAGACCCTACTGTAAAATCTAGCTTTTTGCTGATGTTTATATTATAACATCTTACATTTAAAATAAATATGTTTATTACCAATAGGACATACCGTTTAATTACTTTATTATTTCAAGTGTATCCCTGCCTGCCCTGTGGCTGGTGATAGTGGGGGTATAGGCTAGCAGTGGTTGTTATTGTAGTACCATCATGAGACTGGCACAGTTCAGGTTAGACACAATGTGACCTGAAAATATATATATATATATCACAGCAAGAAGGTCCTTGGGTTAAATCTCAGGGTGACGCGGCCTGGGTCCTTTCTTTGTGGAGTTTGCATGTCCTCCCTGTGTCTGCATGGGTTTACTCCGGGTACTCCGCTTTCCTCCCACATTCCAAAGACATGTGTGGCATACATACACTGTGTAGAGCATGTCCTCCCCGTGTCTGCATGGGTTTCACTCTGGTTTCCTTCCACTTCCTAAGATGTGTGTTAGGTTAATTGGATTTTCCTAAATGCCCTTAAGTGTGTGAATGTGTGTATGAGTGTTTGCGCCCTACGGTGAATTGGCTCTTTGTGTTTGTGTTTTGGAGGCAGCATATGTTTGTCCTCACCCTTTCAAACAGGATGCTGTTAAGGAATACGATAGAGCCATTAACATGGACAAATAAGCTTTTACTAATGCTATCACAGTGATGTGAAATTTTTTTTGTTTTAATTTCTTGTTTTATATAATCTGTATCTGTGACACAGAGATGCACTGGTGACGAGCTCAGTGAACTGTCTGACCAGCTTTATGTCCGGCTTTGTGATCTTCACTGTGCTGGGCTACATGGCTGAGATGCGGAAGGTGGGGGTGGAGATGGTAGCAAAGGATGCTGGTGAGATCCAGATTATATGTGATGTATACTTATTATATCTTGACATTGCATGTGAAATGTATATGCTTGTTACTATGAAATACATAGGAATACCTTCGATTGTGTGCTGTGTTCTGATGCTCTCTGTTCAACTTCTATTCACAGGACCTAGTCTACTTTTCATCATCTATGCTGAGGCCATAGCCAACATGCCAGCTAGCACTTTCATCGCTATTATCTTCTTCCTCATGATCATCATGCTGGGACTGGATAGCACAGTCAGTCTGTCTCTGTATTCTCACTGGTCTCTATGTATCTAACTAATGAATCCAGCCCTTTCACCCTGTCTTAATAATAGCAGGTTGAGTGTTAAGCAGGTGCCTACTTAGCATTTAACTTATTATCTAAGAGCACAGTAAGCAGTATTGTCAGCTGTGTTGCCCTTCTTGTACTCAGGTTGTTAGTAACTTTGCTTTTGCTCAAAGCCTCCTGTTGAATGTCTTATACACTTTCTGTAGTAAACAGTTGAAATGAATGACAGTGTGTGCTTATCACGATGCACTAACCAGATTAGAGGTAGGTCTGGTCTTTGTTCCAGCTTACTGCATGGCCTTGTCAAAATGCACCAAGCTCTGAGTGTGTGTTTGTTACAATTATGTTTAAACAGAGTGCCTGCGTTGTGTAACTGGCCTTATCCCACTTCATTAGCCACTTATGTCTTTTGCTGCAGTTTGCCGGGCTGGAAGGAGTAATTACTGCTGTGTTGGATGAGTTCCCCCACCTGCTGGCCCGGAGGAGAGAATGGTTTGTGCTGGGTCTGGTGTGTGTCTGCTATCTTGGAGCCCTTTCCACTCTTACCTATGTGAGTTCTCTGAGAGTATGTGTATTTGTCGTGTTATGGGCACTGGAATAAAGAATAGACCATTTGTAATATCTGTAGAAGACTGAAGGATTACAATTTTTTGATTTAATATTCAATAGAAATACCAATTTCAGAGCACCAATCAGTACCTGAGAACTGATCATTGTAGGTGTGATGGTCAAGCTTTGAATGAATATCCAACAATCCAACCAACCATGGACTGTCTAGTGGTATTGGATTATGGACCAGAACGACAGAGTTCAAATCCAACCTCTGCCAAACTGACAATGATAGGTCTTTGGGCAAATTCCTTGTTAGTTGCTCTGTAAAAGAGTGTCAGCTAAATCACTGTCCCAAGAGTCCATCACAGCTGTTCCAAGAGTCCATCTGTTGGTGATCATCATTCAAATTTGCACCCACTGTGCTGTAAAAGATTTAGAAATCCCCTCTAATGGATGTGATAAATTGGGGTGTGACTAAATGGGACACCACACAGCTATGGATACAGCTAAATGGGATTAAAAATGTTTATTGACAGCTCCTGTTAGTCTACTTAACTATCTATAAATATACGCTGTGGTCAATAATGCAAAAACAAATAAAATAAAATATTTAAACAAACTGGTAATAGTTTAAAATGTACTAACTTGTTAATATTAATAATTAAATAGTAAAATAATAAAGACTGGTATATTTTTTCAGGCATGCCATGCAAACATTAGGATGTATATTTATTTTATACATCAAACATGTTCATTCATATCAAATGCTGGCCAGCTTTTAGATAGATAAGTAAAACTTGATTGATCCCCTGGGCAGATTTTGGTGTCACAATAGTGTGCACTGATGACATTATGTACAGACATTAAATAGAGCACTTGATTACAGAGTGAAAGACACAAGACAAGGTGCAGACAGCTAGCATTCACATAAACCTGCCATAAATGCTTC
Organism: Parotocinclus haroldoi; assembly: GCA_034779995.1. Lineage (NCBI taxonomy): Eukaryota > Metazoa > Chordata > Actinopteri > Siluriformes > Loricariidae > Parotocinclus > Parotocinclus haroldoi. Next base: position 8,233 of record JAUZST010003418.1, on the reverse strand, counting down.
CAGATGTTGTGGTTTTATATTGCCTATTGTTCATGCTGTGAGACTACTTTAATGGTCTTAAAGAGAAGTAGAATTACTGTTTTGGATTTGGTTTTAAAATATGGAAGACTTGACTTATTGGACAAAAACTAACATTGACTTTACTGTCAACAGCCTGGTTGTGTTTGGTCGAAGTGGTTCCAATCAGAAAAACAGCTTAATGAATGGATCTACATTAAGAACATTCATAGACATATTTACACTTTTACAAGGGCTGTTTGGGGTAGCATGTAGTTGACACGGTCACCTCACAGCTCCATAGGTTGCTGGTTTAATCCCAACCATATGGACTTTGCATGTTTTCGCTATGCCTTGTAGGTACTCAGGTTTCCTCCGACATTCCAAAGACATGCATTAGATTATTTGGTTGCTCTAAATTGACCCAGTATGAATGGGTCAGACTAGTATCAATGTAAGCATAATTTTATCATTGACAACAGTGATGAGCTGATGTTAAAACAAACAAACAGGGGCTGTTTTGTCAAAATATATTAAATACACACACTTGAATCCCATATTAGCCCATGCCCTAAAATGTCTTTTGCATTACATTTATAACATTTTCTCTGTGCTGAAATGTAAACCAGTGCTTTGCAATTACACTGCTCACAAAAATGAGGGAATGAGGGGATATTTCAAAAGGAATAGAAAGCTATTTCCAAAGAAAAACAAATAAAAAGTCAAATAAGATGCAAACTCAATTATAATGATTGAGTAGAAAGTGATATTCATGGTGGTGAACAGAAACAAGCCTGCCAAAACACCCTGACAGCGATGGGGCATGGACAGGATTAGACTGTCCAGCAGTTTTTGTTAGATCCTCCTCGTATTCATTTTGAAATATTCCTATACTTTTTATGAGCAGTGTAGTATTACCTTGCTGTTTTCCTTGTAATGTAGGGAGGGGCGTTTGTGGTGAAGCTGTTCGAAGAATACGCAACAGGTCCAGCCGTTATCACTGTCGTCTTCCTGGAAGTCATTGCTGTTTCCTGGTTTTATGGTAAGCATAGCACAATCAAAGCTATAAAATCGACTTTCGTTCTCTAGTGTAGAGTGTGAGCTGTCTGTGTATGTTTGTGTGTGTTCAGGGACGACGCGATTCTGCAATGACGTGCAGTTGATGCTTGGTTTCTCTCCTGGTCCATTCTGGAGAGTCTGCTGGGTGGCCATATGCCCCTGCTTTCTACTGGTAAGTCTTGACTCAACCCAGATCTGATATGTAGGCTTTATGTCGAGGTTTAGGCTTAATCGACATAGATAGTTTGCTCATATGTGTCTATTAGCTAATATTTCTATTTATATATAGCTAGCAGTCCTATCTTCAGGCCATCACCTGGCTCATGTCACTTATTCTGATATTCATGTTCAATCAACATTCAATCAGTATTGTTGTTGATAAGTAAAATTATGTTAATTTGCACAAAGCAATATCTTTGCAACATCCTACATAGTAAACTAGTAAACTTTTGAATATAATGTTTTGTGAATTTATTGTTTTCATTTTAATTTATATAATTTAAAAATTTGGTTCTGAATTTATTACTATTTGATATTCTCCTCTTTTGCTGTAATAACAGTGTACGCTCTATTTGGCATGGACAAATTTCACAATTTTTTACAAAATACATTTTTGATGTAACTGAATGCATAGCTTTCTTCGGGCCCATAGATACCTGATGGACTGTGGAGTCCGTAGTATTCCGATTCATACTTATTAAACAGATTATATGATTTGTAATTAAAAAAACCTTCATATTAACTTTGAGAAAAATGCAAACTAAGAATATTTTTACACAGGCATAAGCATGCAGTCAAAGCTTCCTCAGATGCAGCCAACCTCCAGGACTTAAGCTTTGGTGTGCTGCACCAGGGCCAGTGTATAATTGCATATACTTCACTGAATATACAGTACTTTGCAGTCTTAGGCCACATTTAGATAGGCTATACAATTGTTGTAGCAATTTTATTATGCATATGCTTATTTATCAGTCTGTTTATTTGTCCAAATCAGGAAATACAGGACATTTATTTGCAAAAAAAACCTTCAGAAACAAAAACAGCTTCTATAAGCTCCAGTGGCAAGTATTTGATGTAACCTCACTCTATACACTTCTCACAAAAATATTATAAATTAAGTATCCCTTAATTTTGTGAGCAATACACTTGAGCAATAGCAGCATCTGGCAGCTTCATCGGGATTCCAAGTTGGCTCTTCTGCAGTCCAAAAAACTCTATAAGGAATGGTCCTCTTGGAAGGGTAGGAAAAAGGGCAACTGGACAAAAACCTGAAGGATGACAAGTGGTAAAGAGTATTATGGAGCGATTAATTCAACTTAAAGAAAGTCTTAGATTTTTGGGTCAACAATATGTTGTATGTCTAATGGTTGCCTAAGGCTTTAGGACAGTATTGTATTTCTACATAAAATATATTGTACTTTATGTATTTCATTATTTATTATTTGAATGTACTATATTTCTTGACAGAAACAAACTAATCTAGCAATGGAGTGAAATCATAACAAGTTGAATTATGCAAGTAATATTTATGAACACTTAGGAGATGATTGTATTTACATATGACCAAACAACAGAGTGCATTAGTGAAAGCTCCAGACTAAGAGGCTGCTTGTCTTTTATTCACTGGTAGTTCATCATCGGCAGTTTCCTGGCCTTCCCTCCTGAGGTGAAACTATTTAACTACCTGTACCCATTCTGGACCACTGTGCTGGGCTACTGTATTGGTGTCTCCTCTTTCATATGTGTACCTTCCTACATGGTCTACCACCTGCTCACCACCAAAGGGACCTTCAAACAGGTATGCCGGAGCCAGAGACCCAACATCCCAACTTTAATTACACACATGTGACATAGAAGAGATGCAGGTATATTAAATCAACATGCTCGACACGGTTGTTATTTGTGAACTGAAAAGCGAGACCTCTGCTGTCCTGCTTCTCATCCGGTTGCCTTTGATGTATCTGTCAGCTACGGTGGGCGCTGTGTGTTTGCATCTGCCTTAAACACACAATGGCATTGAGAGTGTGTGACAGCTAGGGTGTGTGCTCTGTGTTAGACTGTTACCTGGCAGTGAAGACAGATGCATAGAACAATCATTTAGGCGCATGTGATGTCACTGAGGACTGCAGTGGAGGTTAGCAAGCACAGTCTGCTTCTCATGAACTAGTAACAAGCACACCATTATAATCAGGACAATTCAGAGTTCAGTTCCAAGACACCTGGCAAAAAGATTTATATGCTTTGATTAGGTCCCGCAAGTGCGTTCATTTCGGTTCTGGAAATAATTCTGCAGGGATCGCGCTTGTCATCCTGTGATACTACTACAGTAAACTCAAATCTTAAACTGATTCATCTGTAAACTCTCTGTACTGTTTTCATTGAACCAAAGCTGAACTTAGGCACACATCTTGAATGGTGTGGCAGATCACATTCAATACATAAGCAACCAAACCTAAGGGCAAATTAATATATCCAACTCACCTACTGTTGTGTTTTTGTGTACTGATGTATCAGAGTACTGGATTGAACACACACAGTCATAGGGAGAACATATCCAACTCTTTAAAATGTATCTAAAATGTCCCAATGTGAGAGTGTGTAAGTCCTGCATTGGCCCTGTCCAGTGGTGATTGCCAGTTGCCAGTTGTCCCCTATGACCTAAATTGAATGAAGTGGGTATGGAAAGTAAGTGAGCGAGTGAGTAAAAAGTAAAAGGTGCCTCAAATGTAAAGCAAATGTGAGTTTAAGTTTTAGTTTTTCCATGCACATAAACGTGTAACAAATGTGACCAGTGATTGTAACACAATACACAGTTTGTATCCAGACATGTTCCTTTAAATATTCAACTTAAAAAGTGGCATATTTTTTTGTTTTTTCAGTGAAACTGAATTAGACTAAACTAAGACAAAACTGTATAGAAACTAAATACAAATACCTCTACACGTCTCTATGAAAAGGAAACCAGCAAACACACAGTAGATCCAAACAATAACCCCAAATAAGGCAAATGCATATTAAAAATGCAGTGTTCCTTAGAATGACTTTGACTTTTATGTCATTACAGGCGGTATTAACCTGAGATGCATGTTTTGTCCAGTCATCTTTATTTAATTATTTAGTTAATGAGCATCCATTAATGCATTTCAGGTCTGCAACTTATTCTAAAAAATTGGGAAGGTAAAACATTTGCCACTTTGTAATGTTGCAGGCAGGCTAGTTCAGTACCCTCTTCTTCTTCTTGCTGATAACAGTCCTTTCGTCTTTGGTCTGGAGCACACAGTGACCATCTTTTGAAAAAAATGAATCCTGATTCATCTCACCACAATACGTGTTTCCACTGTGTGTTGGTCCATCCTAGATATGCAAATATGCAAATCCCTTCCAGTCTTCCAGTCCAGTCAATGTTTTTAAAAATGACAATTATTTTGTCATGCACTTCTTTGAGATCATCTGGCCATCTTAACTCATCAAAGGCTCAACCTTTCTTAGATTGACCTTTCTTTCTTGCTTTTGTACTAAATCATGATTACAATCATGATTTCATCAATTACAATTAGTTTTTTTAATCCACTACTAGCTATACATTTCCCTGTCTCAACATTTTTGCAGGCCTGAATTGCAGGCACGGATGTTTATTAACAAATTAAATTAAGTTGAACAGACAAAACATGAAATATCTCAGGTTCATACTGTCTGCAATGAAATAAAAGTCAACGTAACTGTGTTTTTGTATAAAACGCAATTTCAGTTCAAAACTGAAGATTAAATCTTAAATCTGAAGTTAAAACTATAACATCGGCTTACAATAGATGCTTGTTTGTTGTTAATGGTGAAACAGATGGCTCGTATAACGTACCAGTATAGTGATAGACATCAAACTATTCTAAACATTCATTCATTATCTTCCGCTTAATCCACACGGGGTTGCAAGCCAGCTGGTGCCCACTTTGTAAGTCTGGGTGCAAGGGCAGGAACAACCCTAGATGGGGTGCTAATCCATTGTAGGACACACACACACACAGACACACACTAAGGGCCACATTTAGAGACACCAATTAACCTAACACGCATGTCTTTGGACTGTGGGAAGAAATGAGAGTACTCGGTAGTAAAAACACACAGACTTAGGGAGGACATGCAGACTCCACACAAAATGGACCCAGGTCGCTCCACCCTGGGACAGATCCCAGGACCTTCTTGCTTTGAGGCAGCGGTGCTACCCACCGAGCCACAGTGTTGCCCTTATTTTTAACAATAATATGTTAATATGAAATTGAAAATGAAAATGTTTTACCCAAAAAGAACCTTTGTGTACTAAACCACAAAACAATGTCTTAAACAATGCATACATTCTGCCATTAACACCTACATGTCGGTCGACAATTTACAGCTGTCTCCAATGCTTTTGAGTGGGTTCAGATTAAACCTGACTAACCAGAGAACACTGCATACAGGCAATGACAGAACCCTGATCTCAAACTGACATTGTGATACCCCTTTAAAAAAATAAGTAAAAAAAAGACTAGTTTTGTTTTGAACTAGCGTCAGGTGCCAGGCACATAAACCACAACAATGCACTCAAATAATCATGTACAAGCTCTCATTAAGCTCGGATCCAACAAATGTTTCCAGGTCCTGTGTACTTTAAAACACTGCTTTAATCATTTTCTGCTTTTGTGCAGTCCTAAGGCTCTGTGTCTGGTGCAAATATGCTGGGGCTAAAAATACATTTGAGAAATTGCATCTCTTCCACAAATGCTATGCAGCTCAATAGAGAGTGGGCTAAGAAATTACAGCAAAAAGGGCTAAATAACTTGGAGCTCTAAGATAACACAACACACTTGTCATTCTCTCATTAGCAATAAAGAACTCATAAGTTTTGGAGGCCTTCCCAGATGCTCTTGATTTGCAACAGCAGAGCAGCTGAGATCACTAGGAGGAAACGACCTGAGTGATGATAGTGTTCAGTCACAGGATTGCTAAATATTTCTTGGCAAACTATAGACCCCCTGATGAATTAATAAAGAAAGTGTTTGCAGAGATGGAAGGAATTCTTAAACTAGATCTTTCATTAAATTTAATTCCACTGAGAGTGAACCCGAAGCCACATAATTCCTCCTTATCTATCATACACTACCTACACAGTTACCCTTGACGCTCATAATTGCTCTTTCACCACAAGTCTTTTTTTGGTTAAGAAAGGTACATTTGCTCTGGCAGTTTAGCAGCATGATTTACTGACCTGTTGAATCCAAAGCATTTGGACATAATACATTGCTGAGCTACAGTAATAGTGGCCTCCAAATATGCAATTGCATCAGATGGAACAGATTGCATGTGACACTGTAGATCTCCATGATGCACATTGTGACATTTTGCATTGGGATGCATCGTTAGACCCCTGGTATTGACAGGCCTACAGTATTTGTCAGGTGAAATGTATTGGTGAATTTCAAACAATTGAAACAATCTATTCTGTTCAATCTATTCAATCAACAATCTATGCATAGTATTGCTAAATAGTGGAAGAATATTTCTGTATCTTCCTGATAAAAATGACCAGGACCTAAGAATATTTTTGGAATTGGATATTGCAAACTGGAAAGACGTCCATACCCCATTGGAGCAGATAGCCTGCCAGACCCATACAAGTCTGGCTGGCTTTCTGCTCATAAATATCACCCTATTGCATCATGATGTTCTTAGTGATTTAGGTAATAGTACTCCAAGCAGTCAAACACATTTATGTTATTGGTGTTTAGCAAACTTTCTTGTTCAAAGCAGTAATGCTCTTACGATACACCAGAACATCCCGATTTGGGTATCTTCTCAAACCACATATGTGTCCTAGTAGTATGTCAAGGTTTAGTATGCAGTATGCAGTTTCAGATGCTGACCTTTGTTTGTGACGGTGAACTGTCTGGCCTACTACTTGCAAGTAAAAAAAAGTCTAACATTGACTTTCCAAATTAAGTTTATTGTTTGAGATGCATGCAATAGCAACCTTTTGCAAATTAATATACACAATAATTGATGTCCAGTGGCTCCAGTTTCTAAGACATAAGAGACAGCTGCTGGAAAGAGCCTTTCCTTAGGATGTGGGTTCGAACCCTAGCTTGTGGTTCCAACTGAAGTTTGGGTGGTGTGTTATGGAACCCTGCACAATGTCTGCAGTGCACCTCTGCCTGTGGCCCAGCGAAATCTGGGATAGATTCCAGACCCATACAACCCTGACCAGGATAAAACAAGAGCTCAATGGGATGTTTGTTTGTTTGTGGATGTCAGTACATATCCAACAGAATAACTGACCACAAACTATTCTGCCAATCACTATCTAATTGAAGCTGACAGCCTGCAGTAAGTGAGCTTTCTTATTTTGTATTTTACAGCGTTGGATTAAGAGCATTATCCCTGAGCCTTCGGGAAGTGGAGGCGCACACAGAGACGTCATCATTACCAATGCTGTGTAAGTGGATCCTTTTCGCCCTCTGCTGGACATGTAGCACAACCGCTGAAGTGGGACCTTTACTCCTTCATATCCCAGATCTGCTAAAGGAGTCTCCATCCAGCATATATGATGGCTGGACCCCAGCATACAGCAGTCCAGCTGCTTTCTTTCCCACCATTCCTAAATGTGGCAGCGTTCAATGTTTGTGTGAGTTCGTACCTGCCATAAAGATATATATTTGGGGTGTTATAGTCTGGAGTCTGGTAGCACAAATGTCCTTTTGGTTCATGTCACCAATTTGTGGTTATACTGTTTCAGACAAAAGTACTACGTGCATTTAAAAAATCTTCCATATAGTATACATACAGCATGTCTCGCTCTTACTAGCTTTCAGATCAAACAAGACATGAATGTATACATTTCTCAAGTTACATTCGGGTTTAATGTGCATTTGACTTTTCAGGTAGCCTACCTTTGACAGTTATACATAATTATAAAGCCAAAAATTATTTTCTATTGCTTATACTATCTAAGTGGTTTGAATTAGGAAGTGAGTAAGATGAACACATTTGGGAAGCTTTTTGAAAGTGCCAAATGTGTATTATGATAGTGTCTGTAATATTTGCTGTATTACAAAAGGGGTGTGTGCGTGCGCGCGCGCGTGTGTGTGTGTGTGTGTGTGTGTGTGTGTGTGTGTGTGTGTGTGTGTGTGTGTGTGTGTGTGTGTGT
>JAUZST010003417.1:0-17181 GCA_034779995.1 Parotocinclus haroldoi | reverse complement strand
CACACACACACACACACACACACACACACACACACACACACACACACACACACACACACACACACACACACGAGAAACTGTGTTACAACAGAAAGAGAAACACTGTGTACAAAAAGAAAGGGAAAATTGAATTATGGGATGTTTACATTTACAGTATTTAGCAGACGCTCTTATCCAGTGCTTTAAGACATCAGTAATGTAATCTATTCCTAATAATCAGGAATATAAACAAGAATACACTTCTGAAACCATAAAGGTTGTGCATTTTTTTTAGAGCGCTAGAGAGAAAAAGATGGGTGGGGGGGTTGAGGTAAGTACGGAATAGGTGGGTCTTCAAGCAGCGTTTGAAGATAACCAGAAACTCAGCTGTTCGAACACTGAGGGGAAATTCACTCCATTATCTCCTAGTTTTGTGAGTAGTATAGACGAATGAGCAAGTCTGAAATTTTGAAAGCAGAGCTGCTCACCTCCTGACAATCTCCCACACTTGTTTGGCTCTGCTCACTATGTGGTAACTGTCCTTTTTCTCATTCTGCTGCCGGTTCTGTTTTAACTCTTTCTTCTTCTGCTTGAACTCATTCCATTTGGGCTTCTTTGCCTCAGAGCCTGTAAACACCCATGCAAAATAAACATCCATCCCATAAACAGATACTATCCTTTTTTTATAATCTGTACATACCCTCTTCTGATTTAGCATTGCTTTCAGACAGCTTTCTCTTCTTTGTGAACTTTCCATCAGTTGGTTTTTGCTTGAAGAACTTCTGTGCTCCTGCTTTCCCTCCTGGTTTGTCAAAAGACTTTTTGTTGTGAAGTTTGAAGGGCCGTTTACCAGCAGGCTTTCCTTCAGGTTTTCCTACGGCATTCATTAAACAAGTGCATGTTTAGAGATTAACACACAATTGACTATTCATATTAATTAATATTAATTTCAAAAGCACAAATTTCTATCTCAAGTGAGTTCCTGCAGCCGACAGTTTTATCGACCAGCAGAAAGAAATTTTAATTTAAGGTTGACTTGTTCATTTTGAGGTCACAGTAAAACAGGAAAACACAACGTCTACAAGCTCAGGGTTTGGTTGTGGGTTTGACGTCATGGTTGAACGTTGGTAATGTTCATGGCTGGAAGGTTATGCACCGGATTTCAGAGTAAATCAAAACTGGTATAGGATAGACTACTAAATACGTTTGGTTAGAAACTTGAGAACTTTTGCCCCTATATTCTCCAGTTCCCTCCAATCAGTGACTTAAATGTTGCTTTCATTCAGAGTTTAATTATACATTTTCACTTCATAATACACACAGGAAAAGTGTTAGTTAGGAAATGTTCTGCGTGTTTGGATTATGCCAGTTTATGCAGTAGAATTTCCCCATAAGAAATACAAGAACAGTCTCCAACTTTCCGAATGATTTTCCAAAACAGGATATGTTTAGATAATGAGACTAACCTATATACGGGCTTTGAAAAAGTCTTTCAAAACCAAACCACTTCCACAAGTAAGGCTTGTTAAAACAATAAATAAGATATTATCATAGGGACTTCATCTATGGCCTGATAACAGCAGCATAGCAGACCTGGAATCTGAACCTTTAACCTTCTGACGCGAGATGCACTAATAACGGTCCTGATATTGGCCCAATATCTACCTACCTACCATCCATCCATCCATCCATGCATCCTCACTCACTCACTCACTCACTCAAATTTAGACCGGCATTCAATACTGCATGCTATTAGGTTACATCAGTCTATTGTACATTGTAGAGTCTTGTCAGTGTAAGGTTTTGGACTACAAATCAGGTGTCACAAGTTCAAGTTCTGAATCAGCCATGTAGCTTCAGATGGGCCTTTAACCTTTATTTGCTTATCTGTGAATAAGGGCACGTGCTAAACACTATAATGTGAAGGGATTGGGTAACTTTAAATCTACCCAACTATTAATTTATTGTAACCTTGTTTACACAGTAAACGCTTACAAATCTCAAATTGCTGATCAGCCCTTTAATTGTCTTTACCTTTGCCTTTAAATGCCGCTTTTTTCCCATCTTTATTACTGAACGACTTCTTCCTGGGTTTGGACTCCATTATGATCTGTGACCTGCAAACAGTGAGTTGGTTATCTACTATAGTCTTAACTACAACTTATCTTATAACCCAATGTGCAAGTGTGATTATGAATTATATCGTTGTGACTTGTGTGTTTTTATCATCAATCCGTCCGGTCTTTTAAAACCCAACATTTTACAGTGAAACAAATCAGCTACACGCTAACTCCATGTTACATTCGCCAATAAGCGATCGATTAAACGTGTTACATATGGCAGACATGCAGGATTATAGCCACAGCGTGGTTGCATTTTATTCTATGAGTGTGGAAGTACATGTAACTTTATTTAAAGATCAGATGTTTATAACTCACCATGTGTTGATACACGCGTCCTTGTACACCGGTCCTTCTCGGGTTTATTAGCAGCTGAGTCTAAACTCATCACTGCCACCTAGTGTCACTATAGTGCTATAGCGCACCTAGTGCGTTTGTGCGTACAGTGGTCGTTCAAACCTTTCACAATTTGCACTAGACGGAAATGTACTGGTTGCTTTTAAAATAATGCTAATGTATGAAACGAATTTTTATTACTCTTAGATTAATAAGATTTGTGATCTGCATTCGTGCCTTTGCATATATTTCGCCATGCTAGCATAAATAGCGTACGTCCCAAAAATAAATAAACACTAAAAACGTGGGTGTAACGGAAACGCAAATGATTATAAAAGTAATGTTATTTTTCACCCCTTAGTATTAAATAGATATGTGTGCGGTCTGAGTGCTGTTTAAATAAAAAAGCCAAATGTCTCCGATTGAAGAGAGTCTACATTTACGACTGGCAAGAGAAGTTCTTCATGTAAGTGATTTAAACATACATTTAAACATCGCCAGTTAAATCATCAATCAATCAATCAAAATGTATTTCTATAGCGCTTTTTACAACGGAGCATTGTCTCAAAGTGACAATCTTATATGACCTTAAAAGGCCAATCCCCAATAGAGCAAGCCTAGGGCGACAGTGGAAAGGAAAAACTCCCTGAAAGTAGAAGGAAGAAACTTTGGGAGGACCAAGACTCAACAGGTGATCCATCCTCCATGGGTGGCCTAAATGTTAATTAGGTAAATACTTAAAAGAATATTAAAGTAATAGTAAAACTAAGTAATCCATCCAATTAAAATCAATATTAATATTTAAGTTGGTAACGAACTAAGTAACAAAATAGATTTTAAAATCAGTCCTCAGTGGGAGGTCCTTGGAGGCACATCATAAAAAATATAAATATAAAATACAGAGAAGATACGTTTTGTGTAAACATATTTGATAAGTAAAATGAGCAGGAAATTTAGTTTGAGTTTGATCACTAGTAAGATCAGCATCTGTAGGCTAAGGAACATATTAGCACCTTAGCTATTAGCAGTTCAGATAATTTCATGCATTTTTCAGAGTGTTTTAAACCAGTCTTCTTCTTTCTACACCTTTTGCTGTTTATTATTAGACACACATACAGCATACTTTGATTATTGGTTTATTATTATTATCCACAATCTGACACATTTCAAATATCTGAGAGCAACCTTCTATCTGTATAGTAAACAGTAATTAAAATCGGAAATATGAAAAATAGGTGGAACAATTACTAAAATGTTATCACTGCTTCAGAATTTGGAAATACAGGAAAGAAACTAAAGAAAGAAAGAGACCATATCAGTTTTCCCTTATGCTACTTAATTGTAGCCATTTCTTTTTTCTTTAATATTCTTTAAGATGGAACAATCTTTCTAAAAAACATTCCCCAAACTTTGGTTACCACCAGCCTCAAATGCTTAAAAAAATGATTTAAAAGGTATTGTTTCCTCCTCGGCATTCTGTCTTTGGTAACAAAATTTCATTTTGCTTATAAACTCTTTCTTTTTGTAAGCTTACCTCCTTTCCAGCTTGTTGCTTTTAAACTCATTTCATTTCCATACTTGCTTGGTTTCATTTCAGAATGAATAATTTCACATCTTTACAGACCAACTAATTGATCTCTTTTTCACGTTTTTACTGTCTTTTCCTTATTCCCCCCCTGAGAGACATATAAGGGGAATCATTGTTACCTTTGGCACTGTTGTAACTGTTAGTAACACTTTTGTAAGGCACTTTAAATACCTTCAGAGGAAGCTGCAAACAGGCTGATTTGCCCCAGGGCACTCTGGGAAACACCGTTTACTCAATTATAACAAGTCAACCTGCAACTTCCTTCACCTTCCACCTATACCTGCCACCCTAGCTGGTTAAAGGCAAGAACTGTGTGCTAAAATAGTGTCTACTTAAGAATTAGCATAGCGTCCTGCTTACCCGTGCACCCCCGCAGTGCATTTATTATCCCCAAAGCTCTCAATTAGAAAGAAAGACTAAAAGCCTTTCAAAAAAGATTTTATTTCGAAACAAGATACAAACAGTATATCCAGAAACATGTGCTTGAGCAAAACACAGTTCTTATCTGAATAATGGTGCATTTTTTGGATTATCTGAGGCTGCTGGGGGCTGAATTATAATCAGAGTGGTGGTTGCAGAGCAAACTGAAGTGCAGCAGAGCTCCAGGATTCTGAGGGACTTTGATGGGTTAAGCATACCTGAGGAACAGACAAAAAACAGAACCATGAATACTGATGTACTTTATAATGCAGCCATGGGTCAAACCCAGACACTTAGTTTTCTCTATGGACAAGTGTGCAAACAAGTATTCTCAAAAATGTACAAAAATAATTAACAGTAAATACATGTAAGTAACATTAAGGTTTTTATAGTACCTCTAAAAATATACAATGCATTAACATACAAATTAAGTTGATAGCGTTTGTGTCATGTTAATATGTGGGACTACTGACCATATAGACTGACTGGCCACATTATTAGATACATCTCTGTTTATAATCTTATTGTCCATTTTATAATTCCCACTTGCCATGCAGAAGCACAATTAACTGTATTCTATCGGTTTCTCTACATACTTTAATAATCCCCTTTAGGCTATTTTAATGTCGCTTTATAATGGTGGGGGAGCACTGTATTTTCAGCACTGTAGTGACCCTGAAGTGGTGGTGGTGTGTTAGCGTGTGTTGTGCTGGTATGACTGGATCAGACACAGCAGTGCTGCCCTGCTAAGGGAATTCCAACAAACAAAAAATGTCCAGCCACCTTCGTTGCGATTAACACAAAACAGTTCAGCTACTGTGTACAGTGAGTGCATGCAGTGTTTAAGAACTCCAGCAGCACTGCTGTGTGCAATCCAATCGTATCCAAAAGTCTATTAGCTGTGCGTCTAGGTCTTCAAAGGACATTTTGCATGAGGACGAGTTTGAGTTAACCGAATAGACTGCAGGATATTGCAGTGAGATATCCGATCCTTTGATTTAATACTAAATTCCACAAAGATTAATGAATGCAATAGACACTTTGGTAAATATTGGCCCGTTTTATTAAAATGTAAAGGGAACCTGGGCTTCTGGTGTAGACTTAAAGCAATCGCCCGTGGACTCGACAGAGAATTTCACAAAAGAGAATGACGGCATTAATGCTAGTTTTGTAAGCTACCACCAGGGGAAGCAAACCATTCTAGCACTTTTCATTCATTTTAAACCACTTTTGAAATAAATGCATATATTTGCACATATAGTTTGTCCCTTATGCAATTATTTTTGCAAACAAATATCAGAACATCACAAATAACGCAACAAAATAACAATTTTCTGAAAGAGACCTCAGTCACTAGGGAATAAACCCTTGTGCATCTGTCTGTATCTATGACGTGTTCGTTTAGCCGCTGTTTTGAAAATTACGAAAGATCAGACTCATTGGACTGACTCAAGTCTGGCTGGGTGCTGTTACATTTTGTTTGAAAAACCAAAAGGGTCAAAAGAACAACATTAGTTTAATGCAGTTCGGGTTAAGGTTAGGTGGAAGTGTAGCATTAATTCAATCCACTAATCATAATGGCAAAGACAATTCCTCACCAGGATAGAAAAGTGTGTGTGTGTGTGTGTGTGTGTGTGTGTGTGTGTGTTAGTTAGCTGCTGCCATGCTTACCTGAAGAAGGGATTTTTAAGGTCCAGTGTGTTGCCAGATTTGAAGCCTGACTCGTCAACTACAGCAGTGATATGAATGTCATAACTCTGCCTGAAAATAGAGTTTATAAATGATAGATAAGAATGATGTCCTGTGCTTTAATAAACCAATATTCTTTTAATAATAATACATTCGAATATTCAGAAATCAAGATCAGATCTGAAAGCATAGAATCACTTTGTGTTTGGGTTGTAGGGGTACATTGGAACGTCGTGAATAGCAGTGCAAAAATGTGATGTGCATCACCAAGTTGGACGATGCATTCTTGTTTATTACGGCATCTATTGCAAAGGCATTTTTTAAACACCACAGGACGCCGAGTCATGCTCACTTTCCATTCTCAGTCAGCTTATGTTATTTACTTATTTCCAATTTAAGGTAGCATTCAGAAAAGTACAGTTTTTTTTAATTAGATTTTTCTTTAATAAATAAAGGGATGTTTTCACCTGGTTATTTACGGTACCGTAAAGCTACAATAGAATACGTATCTACAAATTTAAACCCCTGTTTTCTAGTATTTCATTTTAATTACAGATGACTCAAGTGGTTTGACTCAGGTGTGCGTTTGTTTTGCATTGTTGTTTTTGTATTGTACCTCCTGTTGGCAATGAGTAGAACCTGGCCAGAAAGGGTCTGGCCTATTTTGGCAAACAGAGGAGTCTGTAGGAGGCACCGCACCTGATACCAGTGGGACAGAGGTTCGTGGGGTGCCGTGGACAGCCAAACGGTCATCCTTTGAGGGACGCATAATGATCAGAGCACAAAGTCTCATGCATTCAAATCACAAGAATATATTAATATAATCCCGTGAATGCTTTAATTGTTACCTCGAGCCTACGAACGCCACGTCAAACCAGAACGCAAGTCCATGAATCAGCCCTGTTTGTAGCAACTTAAAGGCAAACGGTATCTCCATCCTGCAAAACAATGTTTTAGGTGATAGCTCTTGCATTTAATTACAAATAACTGCATGTCTGTTAATCCTCTACCTGTGCAAGTCCTCTTCTTTAGCTTCAAGAAAGTTAATTGTGTATTTTACAGACCTGGCCATCAGAATCTGCATTTCAAATGTGTCCTAGAAAAGATGGCACATATAAATATTTTTATGGGTAATGCATTTGAGGAACTGGTAACCAGACATGAAGTTGAACACACCACTATTGGCTGTCTAAAGAACTCGTCTAGAGCTGCAGGATGAAGTCCGCTAAGGTTCACACCATAGAAAGAGGTCTGGAGCCTGTGGAAACATGCACATGCTGTATTTTTCTTCCAGTAATCACGAATACGTAATACTATACACAGATGTTCCAGTTTATGATAAAGTGTACTATCTTCGGATGGCTGCTTCTAGCAGGATAACTCATCAGGTCACAAAGTTCAAATCATCTCAAACTGGTTTCTTCAACATGACGAGTTCACTGTACTCGAATGGCCCCCACAGCCACAGGCGGGATACGGTGGAATGGGAGATTCACATCAAGAATGTGTAGCCTGTGCTGATGCTGTCGTGTAAATATGGACCAAAAGAGAACTCGTTTTTGCACCTTGTTGAATCTATACCAGAAAAACAACAGCCTAAAAATGGTTAGAACAAAGCTGTTGGTACAAACCTTCTAAGTATTAGGCAGGGTTAGTTAGCAGATTCTAGATTACAAAACAGTCCCACTGGAACAGAGACAGTCTGGACTGCGCTTGAGTGTTTTACAGAACCAAGATGCCCGTTTGGTACGGGTCATGGCAGAAAGCAAGCAGAACATCAACCGTGGGAGGTGAGCTCTGAGTCAGCCAACCACAAATCCCCGGAATAGGTCAAATAAACCCAAATGAGACTGTAAACATTCAGAGGGGCACGTGAACCTCCAATGAGGGACAGTGGGAGTGAGGAGGGGCCAAGTACGGTCCGATAAAAGACAGGAATTTCTATTTAACTCATCATCCATGCAGGGAAAAGTGTCATCCAGTTCAACTCAAGCATATGCTGTATATTTTTGGTTTTCAGTAATCTGTGATACAACAGGCGGCAACAAACCAAAGATCAGACCTGAGTGATATCGAAACATATATATTCATAAAAATATCTTTTGCTCCTCAAAGACCTGGATACTGCTTTTGTTTACAATTATGATTACAATTATATTATTAACATCAGCTGTTTCAAATCACTTACTTATTTCATTTTTTACCCCATTACTAGACCCAACCAGTCAAAATGAATGCGTTTGCTCTGACTTGTGTAAGGTCTTGTCCATAAATTATTAATAATTAATGTGGGAAATACTGGCCTTTTGTTGTGTTATGTCTTCATCACAGAAACCTAACCCTTCCTTTTCAACCCTGACACTCATAATTAACTGTGTAACATAGCGGAGCAGCATGGCTGTAACGTGACTGTAACCCCTTTTCTGCAGTACATGACATTCTGCATTACGCAGACAGGTAACCTTGGTGGCCATTAGTGGCAGCATTATGACCCTTCTTGGTCATGAGTGTTGGACGGCTGGTTTACAGTGCTGAGCCCCATGGTGCGTATTCTGGATCTGGTCAGGTAAAAAAAAAAACAATGTGAATTTGGTAATGTCTGGTCGACATACAACCCGTTTCATAGGACTTTATGCGGCCATTAGAAAGCGCAACTAAACAAACTAAATACATAGATTTGAAAACACCTGCAAAATTTGCCACAGCTTTTATTTAACACTGCTCCAGAGTGAATATGCATTTGTACTCAAGGTTGCTTCCCACCTTGCAACCTGTGCTGCCGGATGGTACATATTTAATATTTTCCCTGATTACCTGATCCAGTGTTCAAGCTGTTGGAAGAGTTACAGTAAGAACAGTTCTAAACTCTACAGCACAAGAGAAACATGGCTTCTAAAGACATTCAAGTAAAAATGAAAGTGATGATATCAGTTACCAGAAGTTGGAACGTGCATGATGCTCCAAATAAAGCTGCTCGTCTGTGAACGGTGCTAAGTGGATGTCACTAAAGGTAGGGAACATCAGACCTGTTTAAGAACAGTGACAAAAAGTCAGTGAAATGAAAAAAAGATAATTTACAAAACTTATGCATTCACTTTTTAATCTTTTGTACTTTAGGATACAAAAGACTGCAGTTTTGATTAATATAAAAATCTAACCAAATTCCATTTGCAAGTTGAGAACAATTTTGAAACAAGTTTTCACAAATTTCACAAACTGGTGTTTATTAAAATTGTAAATTTCCAGTTTGTAAGAGCTCTTAAAATCCATTTGATAACTATTTCTACAAACCTTTGGGCTTTAGCCAGTTTTTTGAGTGCAGATAGCTCTCCAGCATCCTCTCGTTGAGGAGCATGTAGCCAATGGGTTCAGAGATGATAATGTCCACTTTCTCAGGGCAGGAAACCTCTTCGATCTTCCCAGTGAGCACAACGATTTTATCTGACATGCCATTACTCCTGACTAGTAACTGAAAACAAACAGCATGAGAACCTATAAACACCCGCGGCATTTGGAACAAATTTAACATCACTGCTTATTCAACTTAAAGTTTATGTTCTTTTAACACTCTAGCTCCACCATTAAAAACATAATAATATAACAGCATTACTGACTGGAATATAATTTACATTTTAATTATATTCATAAATATACGTTCATATTCAACATATGACGTTTCACATATGAACGACCGGGCAGCACGGGGGCTCGGTGGGTGGCATCGCTGCCTCATAGCAAGAAGGTCCCGGGTTCAATCCCAGGGTGGAACGGCCTGGGTCCTTTCTGTGTGGAGTCTGCATGTCCTCCCCGTACCGGGTACTCCGGTTTCCTTCCACAGTCCAAAGACGTGTTAGGTTAATTGGTGTCTCTGTGTGTGTGTGTGCGTGTGTGTGCCCTACGATGGATTGCTGCCCCGTATAGTGTTGTTCCTGCCCAGTTACCGGGTGGGCACCGGCTGGATGGCGACCCCATGTGGATTAAGCGGAAGATAAGATATGAATGAATAACTGAATGCTTCTACAAGCAGGACAGGTAGAGCCACTGAGTACACAAAACGCTAAAAAAGCTAAAACCTTGCAGCTTTTTTCAGCCAATAAAACATGATCTGTATTCAAAAGAAATGTATTGGGGTGCAATTTCGCCCGAACCTGATAACGAATACCACGAACAGACAAAAATAACCAGATATCCGAGAGCATTTGCTCTTCGTTTAGATTGTGCAGTCTTCTTCCACGCTCCATCGCCAAGCCTCTCGGTTTGCCTAAACGAGGACATTTCACAGAGTTTACCTTAATTCTAATTTGTTATGATTTATTACCGTTTCAAACGTCACGAGAGATCTTCTTCACTTCAGTTTAATCGAAAGACGGGAACGGAAAATCACGTTAAGCCAAACCTGTTAATTATTTCCATGATTTATTTTCCAGTGAAACTCATGTTCTTGTACAAGTTACCAAAAGACTCAAAGTGGCAGAATGATTCGCTTCACGTTGGACAGAAATTGGGGCTGTAACCATGTTTGAATACTTGTTTCATGCACGTTTTAAACACAGTTGCATTTCTTGGTCCCCCATTTGGAGGAGGACGGTAGGCCAGCGAGTGCCTCCAAAAAAAAATGGCAGCAGCCATTCGCTTCTTCTTAAGGGCAGTCTGTGAACTTCTGTGCCTGCCCAGAGGAATGTAGTACATCCGTCGTATCCGTTGGCCCCCTTTTTTGTGAGATTTCATACTCAGATCTTATAACACCGCTGCCTCACAGCAAGAAGGTCCCGGGTTCAATCTCAGGGTGGAGCAGCCTGGGTCCTTTCTGTGTGGAGTCTGCATGTCCTCCCCGTGTCTGTGTGGGTTTACTCCTGTACTCCGGTTTCCTCCCACAGACTAAGAGTTAGATTAATTGATGTCTCTAAAGTGTGTGACGGTGTGTGTGTGCCCTACGATGGACTGGCGACCTGTCTAGGGTTGTTTCTGCCCAGAGTTGCCAGGACGGGCACCGGCTAGCCCGGGACCCCGTGTGGATTAAGCGGAAGATAATGAATAAATGGACTATCTTTATGATTATTGATATATTATTGATAAGTGATATTCGACATTAGTGATTTTAACCAAGACAGCTAAAAGGAAAACAAAATGCGAATGTAGTCTTTAATACACTGGTCACAAACATTAGGCAATATTTCATTATGGGATATTTAATTTTTGAAACGTCCCCCCAATTTTTGGGAACAATATATTGTAAGTCATTTAATGTTCATTTTTTAATAATTCCCCCCCACGTTTCCAGGGTTGGAGGAGCTCCAGTGGGAGTAAACAGCTTTCCAGAACTAGACTCTAAAACCCTGTAAAGCTACAGTAGCTCGAAGTCTGAAAATCAAATCGGCGAGAAACAGGGGGATCCGTATATGAAACTAAAACCTTGTAATCGTAGCGGTTCTTCACGAACACAAGAGGGCGCGCAACCTCACATTTACCCACTTGTGACCCTGGAACCCTTGTGGGACTCCATAAAGCCAGAGCAAGCGTGCAGAACGAGTGAAGCACAACTTAAAACAAACAAGACGTGCTATGTTAAACAAACTTTAGAATGAAACATTTCCTTTCTTATAAACAGCTTCTTGGGCTCTGGGTGCTTTACTCTTGTCCAAGTCAAAACCTTCACGAATGAAACACAGTGAAAGAAATGAACTTGGGCCAACCAAAAATGGTAGAAATGCTAAAAAAAATGGCAGTGGACATAATGTTGATCAGTAGATGCTTAGTTGTCTCGTTTCTTCCAGGAGGGTGTAATTCTGTAGCATTAAGTCTACTGCTTATTTAGTACTTCTACAAGGCGGAATTAGTTTTGGTCGAGTTGCATCACTGAGCTTCCAGCTCCTTTTTGGAAATCAAATGTAGGTGTAGATATAATGCACTCAGTCTGTTCCTAATGACCCCTGTAGAAATGCCAATATCACCCTGATGAGGCGCAAACAAACAAAACGAATCTTCACAGCAGGCTGAGGTCTGATAAAGTGTTAGGCTGAGCCAAGCTCAAGGACATATTCACACACACACACACACACACACACACACACACACACACTCCAGGTTCCAAATTTCAAAGAGGGCCCCATTTTAAAGTAATCAAACCTGTGGTCTTTGCCTCAGTTTGGGTTGGACAGCTGTTCTCCCTCGGGCTTGTATCAGCCCAGGCTTGTGTTCCATTACCCACGATATACAACAATAGCTGGACTTCAAAGCTTGTTACTTTTTGGCCTAAACAGCAGGTCCCAGATCAGGTTCTTCCGAACTCTTGAGGGTTAAGAGTTCCAAAGAGCAAATGACCCCAGAACAGACTAACTTAGCCTGATCACATAAAAAAAAAAAAGAGAAGTGCTTCCAGAGCCTCTTAACGTTTTCTCATGCCTCAGTTTTTCCGACTTCCCAGCCACACTTTGATATTTTCACTGCACTTGACACATTAATGAGGCTTAGAAACGACATCGAAAGAAACTGCTCTTTCTACGCTCTCAGTATTTGTCCGGCTCTCGCTACAGCCTTGGGTCTCTCCCTCTCTCCCCCTCTCACTCTCTCTCTCTCCCCTCCCATGTGATGTCTTTCCGTGTCAGGGCCTAATCAAACAAAGTCGCGTGCTCGTTGCCTAGCAATGTGGCATGACCTGAATTGGCCAGACTAAACTAGCAGATGACTGGCCTCTGGTCTGTATGTTCCTTGGCGTTCGTTCAGTTTCCCATCGTAAGAATCTTGCTTTTTGGTTTCATACCACAAATCCAAGACGCATTAGGCTTCGAGAAGAGCCAGAAGCACTTTTCATTTGCCATTCGTTACCTTTAATCGCTCGTGAAATGAGTTCTTAGCTTCGACATCATCTCAGCATCATGTGCCTGAACGAATCTCCCAAACCATTGTGCTTTTTCGCAGTCTTTCCTTTAACCCGTACCCCTTTTTATAGATACAGCTCCGTGTAAAATTAAGGGACCGTGCCTGGTAGCGTGTAATACCTGGTCCAGTTCTGGCGAGAATCTAGTGCAAATTCAGCAACTTCCTTCACACTACGCCCTTTGGCACGTCCAAATACACCCACTCCTTTTTGCCAGTTGTCAGCTTTTGCTTTGCGAGCCATCAACTGCACTGTACATTTACATTTACGTTTACGGCGTTAAGCAGACGCCCCTTGTCCAGAGCGACTTGCAATCATGGCTCAAAGGCCTTGCTTAAGGACCAAACTGTTTCAGCTCGGCAGAGGTTCGAACTGAACCCTGGACCATCAGGTCCAGAGTCCAGCACCTTAACCACTAGGCTACCACGGTACCACCACTTCTCCCAACTATCCCGTGGTTTTACTTGCCCAATCATCCTAGTGCAACCCACCTCTGATAGGCTTAACGTCGCTTCTGTTCAGCTCCTTGCATCTGTCCATGTGCATCTAAAAATCGGAACATGGAACGTTTTCTTGCTATATTGTATTCGGGCGTCCTCAAAACCCACACATTATTATCACATAATAACCCGTACATATCGATTCCAACAGGATGTTAAAGTTAATGTCTGGACAAAATGCTAATGAGGCATTACACAATCCGTAGATGGTTGGATTGCTGTTTGCTGAGCTAGCCACTTCGCCTCATCACGCTCTCCAGCCACCTAAGCTTCCTGTTTGGAAGTGGGCACTTTAAAAACAGGAATAGGAATAGAAGGAAGCCTGTAGAGGCAGGCCCCATGCAACCACTAACACAGATGTCAGAGAGAGAGGCCAGCATGTGTTGCTGTCAGGTACTGGCTGTGGACGGGGGCTTTGTTTTCCCTCCTCCCGTGACCTGTTCGCCCTGTGCGCCTCCAGGCGCGAAACTTCAGACAGAGCAGTCGGAAGTGGCCCTCGGTCTTCTTCTCAAGTCTCATTTTCTCACAATTTTAGCATTAGCTAGCGCCACCGTGCATGTAATCAGTTCAGTTCAGTTATATATGTTTTATGATAGCTTTGCATATCCTTGTTTAGCTTGCTAATCTTTAGCAAACCTTCTAGTCTGGGCCCCTTTCCAACTGAACAGCTTGTGTTTTTAAGTAAGATTTATAGAAACATGTCTAGTTGCGCTTGTGCTAGTGCAAAAGGGGCCATGTTTTCAAACTAAACTACCTACCTAGTGTTAAGAAACACTCTTTGACCAAAGAAAGGGCAAAAAAGGAAATCCCCTACCTTTTCGTGGCTAAGCTATAGAGTTTATTGTTTTATCTCTTACTCAGAGTAAGAAATCTGATAAAGAGATCTGGATTTTATCCCAGTTATCGGATTTCTCAGTGCACGTATTCCCATACACCGGACGGTTTGCTTAGTTGTGGAAGAAGCTTATTGGTTCAATCCTGGCTGTCCTCTTATTCTAGGAAATGTCATCTTTTTGGGCTCATTTCCATAGAGCCGGTTGCTTATTTCTCTTGTGGGATTTGGTAACCCGAGAATTAAACACAGCCCCAGAAAAATGGCGACCAACACTTTATGGGGAAACTCAGAAACACATTATGTGCATGAGAAAATTTGAATTCAACATTAGAGTTTGAAGTTTAAATCGTATCCTTCCTTTTATCTGACTACCCATTATCTGATCACCCAAGTGCATGCAAACTCGTTGATCTGATTACCGACAAAATCAGATTTCTGCAGTCATAGGATCACTTATTGCACGTAAGTGAAACAATTAGCCATTCTCTCTTGCTTGATTTGACGAGGTAAGAGGCAGTGTTGCCAGATCCTGCGAGTGAAACAAGCAACAAACCTGTAGAAACAAGCCCAAAAGATGTGACTATTTACTAAAAAAGTCAAAAACAGGCGAAATACCACGAATTGATTAAAAAAAAAAAAAACATAATCAGATCATATAGGTATGTATGGATTTATCCTTTTATCCTCATTGTAATCCTTTTAAATCTACAGACACTGAGCAAAGCCAAAAATAGGGAATGAATAGATGAGCAGTTGCTTTACTAATCAGGTATAGTGACGTGAGACAGGGTGAGGGAGCAAGCCAAAATAAGCAGCTACCCCTCAAAACAGCAAACTGTGATTAGCGATGTTGAAAATAAGAACACAATTGCCTAAAATAAGCGGACTCGAGCGAGACGCGAGGCATCGCAGTTAGCTAGCTCATTTCCGTCTGTATGAACTCGGTCATGAAACAAAACTGCGCATGGCTGGGAATCCGAATCAGATTGGATGCAACCATCACATCCAGTTGCTGTTTTGACAGATTTGGACTAGTCTAATGTAAATATTAGCCGCCTATACAGTACAGAATTCCAGCTGCGTACACACACACATTAGTTAATTTTCCCTTGTGACGTCCGGTAAAAATGAACTACCCAGTCGAGCAAAGGCCTGATCTGAAGCCTGAACATTTACAGCACTTATACTGCATTCATGGAGGCTTTCCAAGCTTGGAGACCCTTTTGTGAAAGCTTTCACCGTGACGCTTCATACGGGGTGGTAAAGCGGGACCGTAAAACGTTAACAGGTATGCGTGTTTTGCGTTGCAGCGTACAGGAACAGGAACTAATACTAAACGAAAGATCTGCAAGCCAAATGACCCGCTCGACCACAGAGCCGTGGCATGTTTTTCGCCCTCGATTATCTGCGCCACAAGCCTCCGACCACATCTAGGTCACCGAAGCCATGTGGTGTGTGGTTAGAAGTACCTTTGCTGCACCTTGTGGCCCCACACACACTCGGTGACTTGTGCAACCGACAAATTTGGGGTTTCGCAAAGGAGGCTGTGGTGAAACACAAGCGTTTTCATGTGAGCAGCCCACAGAACCGCATTCATGCTAAAGTTGGCAGCGGCACCACGAGGCAAGAGAGAGGGAGAAACGCAGAGAGCTAATGTGTTTATCCTGCTTATTCACGGGCAAAGAAAACAAAAAACACAGTCCAGAAGATTCCAGCCGAGCGCCAAACTAAACAGGCAATCATACTTAGCGGGAGCGAAGAAAAATTTGTCATGGAACGCGAGGCCTAATGGCTGCCAACGAAACACAACTTCGCTATAGCAACCGATAAAAAATAGAATTCAATCTCATTTAGTTCCAGAGGTTGAATTTTATGAAATTGTATTCCACTAAGACAAAAACGAGAGGGGGAGAGAGAGAGTACAGTCCAAAAAAATCTTTCAGTTCGAGTTTGCAGATCATAGGCCGTAATCTCCCACAAGCAGCCGCGATGTCATCGCCGATACAACCTAAATAGACGAGGCATTCTGACAGACGAAATTCAATATCAGACAGGCTAATTTAGTTCACAGGGGGAAAAAAATAATGATTTTTTCGGGGATTCCAGCGAGTCATTTAGTGAAACAGCTTGAATTGTTCCAGCACAAGGAACCCCTGTTGGTCCCAACAATAGTAAGCTTGTGCGAGTTTGAAATTGTACGGTTTTTCTGAACAGTCCTGAGGACAAACATGGGTTTACAGCCGTTGTTCCGTTGGCCTGAGAAAATGAACGTTTCAGAGGCCGGAGCTTAGCCGGTAAGGCTCATGAATGGGCCTCTGTTAATATTCGGCATATGCGTTTGTAAATGCATGCTGGAGATAAGCCACTGTAATGAGCTGAAGTCGAGAGGCCCTTGGTGAAATATCAGATTTTAAGAAAGCATGTCCGCGGGAACGTTTCTGCGTTTCTGAATAAAACCTCTTCACTCTCGCGCAACTCATAATGACCCTAAATAGATCTGAAATACAAACATTTCTCTATTCTATATGTTCTTTATGAGTTTTAGGACCTCGAAACTGTGGCTCATTTTTTTTGGAGCCCCATCACTGGGGCCTCCACGGCCTTCCCTGCTGAGGACTGTGCAAGTCCCAAAGCGACTCTGTGTATCGGACGGAATAATTGCCGATTTGCATCTTGTTTACCTTATTTTATGTACAGTTGATTCCGATTAATGGGACCACATCGGGACAAGATCATTTAGGTCCTAATAAGCGGCTGGTCCGATTAATCGAACATGCCCTATGTTACAAGACGGGACGTGCTATAATTAATGTAACATATTAAATGTTTATTAAACC
>JAUZST010003416.1:0-17181 GCA_034779995.1 Parotocinclus haroldoi | reverse complement strand
ACACACACACACACACACACACACACACACACACACACACACACACACACACACACACACACACACACACACGTGTTCCCTCCCCTTACACTTAGATAATAGCAGCATCTGGTAGCTTCATCAGGATGTAAAGGTAAAACATCTACAGGACAAAAAAAGCTTAATCAGGAATGGTCTGTTTTTAAGGGTAGTAGCCAATAATCAATTTTTTTCTGGAGGCGGACCAGATTGAAAATGCTTAGATGGCAAAAACAATCTTGGAAACATTGAAATGAAGAACAGTGGGAAAGAGGATTATGGATTGACGAATCAGAGTTTGAAAGTTTTGGCGCGACAATATGTTTTATATATAAGTCTTTTGCACAGTACTGTAGATAAAACAAAGGGTTCTAGGTCTCAACACTAGGCAATGAATGCAGAGAACTGGCGTTAACTGACACAGGCATGAAGTGGAGAGGTTCAGCATTGGGGACCAGGGGTACCATAATGGTTGACATCCCGCCTCTGGTAAGATGAAGTTTGCCAATCAGATCTGGCATTTAAGTTGCGTTACATGTGTAGGTGAGAAGTGTCAGTATTACTTGGATTCAAAATGGTTTTCAGGGTGTGTGTTCCCGGGTGAAGAATCTCAATGACGAGCCCCAGCTTCCAGGGTCAACGGTCCTGGCAAACACAGTGAGTGTAATTTTTATGAATGTAGGTGTGAGTGAACTGGATGGATTGACGGTGTATGGTGTTTCAAATGGTTATACTTCTGTATACTATGACCTCCCATAAAGGCTGGCACTCCCTGGGTCCAAACCAGCCACCTTGTGTCAGGAATAGTGGGTCTACATTCCTCCAGTGTTATGATTCTGTAATCAATAACTCCACGAATGGTTCAGTTGCAGTTATTGCTGAAACTGTATAACCAATTTCTAAGTGACACAAGCACCTTGGTGTTATGTAATTGCTTTAATAAACACATGGAACTGAATGTGTATTCTTTGCTTAGCCATAGATCATCTTTTATGCATTCATAGGGTTTGGCTAATGATTTGAGACCTTAAGATGTGCAGTAATAAAGACATTTTGATTATCCAAAGACAGTTCACTCACAGTATCGAATGTATTTTATGTGAGTTTCTTTGTAACCATAAGTATTCAAGATTCATTCACTGACATTAGAGAAACACTCAGGGCCTGACCTGTTTAAATGCAACCCCATCCCAAGGCAAAAGCCATGTTTCTATTTATAGCATTACTCCACACTTTCATATCGTATAATTTCCTCTTGTTTATGCTCACAGAATAAAAACACAGCAAGATCGCCTCTTTCTTCTACTGCTTCCTTTTGACATGAGAACTGGGGCTGAATCCCAAACAGCTACTTACCCCCTGAATACAAAGTGTACCACACAGGGTCTAATTTTTTTTTTTCATTTACTGGATTTCTGCAACAGTACTTCCTGAGAGCTTCATTCCTGTCACATATAACCATTCTGGCAGAGTCCACATGTTGTTTTATTGGATATTGGTTCCAGAATAAAGGAAGGATACATTATTTAAGTGGTTAAAATGGTGTTGGTAGGTGTCTGCTATGGTTACCCAGGTGGTTGCTATAGTGTTGCTATGATGTTGCTAAGTGGTTGCTGTGGTGTTGCTAGGTTAGGATAGAATAACATGGATCATCATATTTTGCACATATGCATGGAGAACATACCAAATACTAACCAATTTTGATTTATCCACAGTAAATAAATCTTTTTGTTTTATAACTTTTTGCTAACATTGTGGTACTGATTATGCAAAAACATTGTATTCAACTTAAGAAACATGCAAATTACAAGCACTTTCACTAGGGGTCTCAGACTTTTGACCCTCGGTTTACCTATGACTACTTTTTGATATGAAAATGCAGTTATACTGTATAATAGTGCTAAAGTATAGTTATGTACCTACAGTATAGTATAGTATAATTCATAAGAAGCTGCTCTTGAGTCACAGCGGGCGTGTGTACACACTCTAATTAGATAATTATTAGATTAAATAGCAAACTCCACTAACTTTAATCAGCAGAAAGCTGTTACAGGAGAAGAAATCTGGATTTTATCCCAGTAATCTAGTTATTCAGTGCAGGTACACCCTTTACATTATCTTTGATGTTCTTCTTCATCTTCACATTCAGTCAAGAGAGAAATCAGTTTGGCTTAATCCCAACAGCAACACTGACAACACCGATTATGCCATTACTACAAAAAAGGTGGGACGGTATAGACAATGCATATAAGAACATTTTGTTTCTTAAATTCCCTTGACTTTTATTTTAATTGCTTTTTTGGTCAACGTTCCAAAAAAGTCAAACCATTTGCAAACTTGAGGTAGTAATGAAAAAGAATCATTAAACAGGTGATTGTAATCAAGATTTGGTACAAAAGCAGCCTTCAAGAAAGGCTGAGACTTTGATCCGCAAAGATCTCCAGTTTGTCAATAGACGTGTGATACAATTATTGCAATATTCAAAAACAATGCACTTTAAAGAAGGATTGAATGAAAGATGAAAGGGATTTGCATATTTTGCCCTGTACAGTGCGCAGTATCAGTGAATGATTCAATGAATCGGGGGGAATTTCAGTGCGCAAAGGCCAAGGTCACAAGCACAAGAACCACAAGGGGAACTTTATCAAGCATTACAATATGGAGTTACATTCACAAATGCCACTTAAAACTTTACTGTGCAACAAAGAAGCGCTATGTTAACCATGTACAGCAGGAGTGTCAACATCTCTGAGCTTGAAGGCAACTAGGATGGAGTAACACAGTGGAAACATGCATTGTCATCAGATGAATCAGTATTCTGTATATTGATGTACTTTTGTGAATCGCTCTGAACAAAACATTACTGTTAGCCTAAATGATTCAATTCTGTTAATCTCTGAACAAGCTTTTTACTTCGGAAGCAATAGACAAATCAGACGATAGTCTAGGGGTGCTCAAGAATGTGCACAGGTTTAAACCACTGGAGTGGAACCAGGCGTCTCTGCCGAGTAAGCAAATACGTGCAAATCCCAGACTCAGCTAAGTATCTAGATAATCTGCACCAACAGTAAACCTTTAAAACGTTAGGCCTGGTTCAGGAAAAGGAAGAAATGTTCATATTCTATAAACTGCAATAGTGGTACACACATACTCTATTTGGCCAAAGGTATGTACAAACCCCTTCTGTAAAATAAGACAACATTTCTACAAATGGAAGTATAAAATAGAATATCTTTATTATCTTTGCACAAGTACAACAAGATTAGGTCAATCCAACAAAATTATTGTTTAATAAATATCTAAGAATAACATTCAACTATAAATTGTTTGCAGTGCCAGACAGTGCAACAGGTTAAATGTGCAGGTTAAACGTAACAATTAAAAAACAAAAAAGGGTCCAAATAAATGTAAAAGAATTAAAATTCATATCTAGCACTAGGTAGTACTGTTAGTTTTGTACTTAGATAAGGATTTGCCAACTAACAAAAAGTCCCCATTTTGATTCAAATAAGCAAATATTAACTTTAGATAATTACTGAATAATTACTGTAATGAATAATTTGTTTCGCTGGCAAATTGCAGACTCCACAGTAAAAGGACCCAGGCCGCAAGAGACCCATTGAGCCACCGTGCTGCCCATACTGTACTGCATTCATTCACTTTCTTTTCTGCTTAATCCTGGACAGGGTCAAGGGAGAGCTGGGCTTAGCTGGCAGCATAGGGCACAAATATATAATGTATTATTTACTATGTGCTATAAGGGATACAATAATGTATCAATATTGACTAATTAGGCAAGACACTTTAGATAATGCAGTGTTTTACATGCCTTGAGTTATTTAACATCATCATTAACCAGAACATTTTGATGTTCAAATTTTTACTATTGAAGGTGGATAAAATCTTATTTCACAATAAAGCTGTATACAGCATACTGATTTACTCAGCACCTCCTTACAACCCGGCCACATATTTTCAATAGCATTGGTTGAAATGGACAACTGTTGCCAAAGCAACCTTCTGAGTCAAAGTCAAATTCAGATTTATTTCTATAGTGCTTGTTACAATAAAGCAAAGTCTCGAAGCAGCTCTACAAATAGCTAGGGCCAAAGCCTAAACTGAGCAAGCATATGGCGATAGTGGCAAGGAAAAACTCCCAAAATGTCATAAAGAAGAAAACTTGGGGAAAACTAAAACTCAAAAAGGGCCCAAACCTCCTTGGGTGGCCTAGATGGTATATGTTAGAACTAAATTACTTAATTAAGTAACCCAATTAATATGATTCAAAATATAAAAGCTGAATTAAATAGAAACTAGAACTTGCAATCTTCCTAATAAACCATGAGAAACATCTTCAGCAACCTTACAATGAAAAGTTCAATTTAACAAAGAAAGTTAACTTACTAGAGCTATAATCTAATACCGTAAGATTCGAACCACAAACATACTAATATCATAGTTTTCTCTCTCACATCCACGGAGTAAGAAACTGTCTTATGTGCCAGCGCAGAACATTTCTTGTTGCATTTACGACATGAACAGTTACTGTAGAAGAGTGCAGGGAACTAAGAAGCACACAGAAACTATGATACATTGTACATTGGCTGCAAAAGCCCATTGTACACATTTCTTTCTATTAAATTTATCTCTCACACAACAGCTTTCCACCACAATTCTTCCCCAATTTGAAAAATCCACAAATAATCCACACATAGCTCTCGGGCTTTGGAGCACAGATTCAACACAAAAGAATCAGCTCTACCAATTCAACTCGCTGCTTATAAGGAGCGCAGCATGAGGTGCATCTGGCTCAGCAATCAGTCTGCTCACGCTGATGCCGCATGTGTTTAATAAAAATAAAACGTTCTGCACCACAAGCAGTGCTGTGATTTGTGTAATCACAACTGCTGTACAACGACAGGTAACATATCTGGCATTGTAATATATGGGCTAAGTCGATTACACCCTCAGTAGTTTATTAATTGGTAAGTAGGTTACCCTGGGTTCGGGACATTAGGCCAGCTGCTGCCTGGATGGAGATTTCATACTGCTGGTACTCCAGATTTCAAAGACATGTGTTAGGTCAGTGGGTTGCTTTAGCATGCATAGTGTGTAACGCACACCTCTCTGTCTGTTTATACTCTACACAGAATGCATTATGAGAAGAGAAATACAATAACCTCATTTGGATTCAAGCAAGCACCGCAATCCTGTCATCCCGTTGAAATGATTAATACGTGAATATTTTTTTGTAGAAACAACTTTATGAATGAGTATGTGACCTGCCTCTGTCTTTATGCAACAGAAGTTGGGCTTCATAGACATCCTGGTACTTTTTGCAGATTCTGAATCTAGTATTGTGCACACATTTTTACCAGCCTTGAATGCTAAAAGTAAGGGCACTCACTGAACCATTTTAAAATTCTATATACATCTGATAATTAGATTGTTGTGACTTAATGTTGTTCTATATGCTGTGACAGAGAAAAAATGAATCCTCTTATTTCTTGGGATATGCCTTGGCTTACTTCAATGCACAATCTGAAATATTAAAATAAAATCTTTAATATCTAGTATATTAGTCCATGGGCTTCATTGTGGCTCGGTGGGTAGCACCGCTGCCTCACAACAAGAAGGTCCTGGGTTCAATCCCAGGGTGAAGACTGCATGTCCTCCCCATGTCTGCTCGGGTTTACTCCGGATACTTCGGTTTCCTCCCACAGTCCAAAGACATGCGTGTTAGGTTAATTAGTGTCTCTAAATTGTCATTGACTTGTGTATGCAAACACCCCAGCTGTGTAACTGGAAACAGCTGCACGCCAGTCCCGGATAAATGGGGAGGGGTGGAGAAAGCAATGGAAAAGTACTCCACTATCCTGCCGAAATACTTCGTGGATCACATCGATGAAAGACAGAAATGTGTGGAGATCCATGATCCATCAAGTGACCAAGAGTCGGCCGCCACTTTACGGATAATCCAATTTAATATTAGTCCATACAAGGCAACATGATCCCTGCATTTAGTGCACCAACCTCCCTTTGCTAACGGCATAATTTACAGCAGTACATCTGCATTAGCACTAAGCAAGCTGGATAGTAAACTTATTTTGGTAGTTTATTATCACAAGCCAACCCCAAAAATGTTCACATTTTCTGCATTTGTACTGTGGGTTAAGTGAAATTATAGAAAGGCATTGCAATGCAAAATCACTTAACGTAACTGGCCCTGAACTAATAATACTGTCATGATGATGAGTGCTGGAGAGCCCTTATAATGCATGGCTGTCTTCTGACACTTTTCAGCTTCCGTCGCAGGCTGTCCAATTACAGCCTGCTGGGCCTTGCATATAAAAACCCTCTTTCCTGGCCTCGTGCATCTGGTGGTTTACTGGCTCCTGATTATCTTACTGCACCTCTATGGTGACTGGTGTCATTCTGTATTCCCCTTGTTTCTATGTGTTCTGTCTAGTGAACCTCCCTGACAGCATTAGCAGCTCATCTGAACATGGTTGTGTAACCACTGTCTGCTTGGATCAGTATTGTTTATGGACAACCAATTGTCCTTTTCTATCCACATTTCTAACGTCTCTCGGTCGTGCCGCTTCTGGTTCAGTCCCTCATCATTTCAAGCCTGCATTACTGTAACTCTCTCTCTTAGCGGGGCTTCCTCTGACCGCTATCTGATCCCTACAGCTGATCCAGAATTCAGCTCCAAGACTTGTGTTCAATGTTCCCAAGTTCACACACACTACACCACTGCTCCGATCTCTCCACTGGCTCCCTGTAGCTGCATGTGTCAGATTTAAAACTCTGATGCTTGCTTACAAAGGTAAAAATGGACCTGCACCCTCCTACCTTGCAGCACTTATCACATCCCACAGTGCACCTCACTCACTAGCACTGTGTATAGCATTACCATTGTTTTATTGTTTGTATTAGCACTGTTCTTAGCATTAGCCTGGCCCGGTTAACTTGGCATAGTGTCTATTTTTGTATTTGCTTCCATCTGTCTTATTACCATAGGTTGTTCCTAATCTTGTAAATAGCTTAATAGGTACTAATATAGTCAGAGGTGGTAAGTAACTACATAGTTAAGTATTTATTTTTAGGGGCAGCACGGTGGGTAGCACTACTGCCTCACATCAAGAGGGTCCCAGGTTCAATCCCAATGTGTAGTGGCCTGGGTTTACTCCGGGTACTACAGT
Source organism: Parotocinclus haroldoi (assembly GCA_034779995.1). Classification (NCBI taxonomy): domain Eukaryota; kingdom Metazoa; phylum Chordata; class Actinopteri; order Siluriformes; family Loricariidae; genus Parotocinclus; species Parotocinclus haroldoi. The sequence continues at coordinate 9,958 of JAUZST010003416.1, read as the reverse complement.
TTCCTCCCACAGTCCAAAAGACATGTGTGTTAGGTTAATTGATTTCACTAAAGTAGGTCTTAGTGTGTGATCGTGTGCATAACTGTGTGTGTGTGTGTGTGTGTGCCCTACAACAGATTGGCGTCCCTTCTAGGGTTGTTCCTGCCCTTGCGCCCAGATCTGCCGAGATCGGGCACCGGCTGGCCCACAACCCTGTGTGGATTAAGCGGAAGATAAAACATTATTTCTTTTTAGTTATATGTAGATTAATTAATAGTTTCTGTAAAGCAATACTGCTTAATTTTGCTCAATACAGTGTCAAAACAGGCTTCTTACTTTAGCTTTTATGAATCTATTTGATCTATCTATTTCTTTTTCTTTTTTATTTAGGCAATTCTAATGAGGTACCTAAAAAAGGGCCAGGCAGAATCCTAGGTTATACTTGTACTGTATGATACGTCTATGAGAGATTATAGAGATACTCAGATGACTTTGTCAAGTAGCCTGTGTCCAAGTTAAAAAAGAAATGCGTTCTAACACTTTTTCAGTGTTCAGCTTTTTGCATTCTGCTCATAAGAATAACTGTAAAATACTTTACTCTGTCTTGAATCAGACAGATTCAGTCTATTTCTGTGATGAATATAAAAGGTATGTTTTTAATGATATAGTTCAACGGATTTTAGATAAGTATTTTTGAATTCAGTAGAATGTTTAAGAGAACTGCTTTATAATGGTGACCGTATAATTTGTTTGACTAAAATGCAATGACAGTGTTTCAAGGAGCTATACCATAACTATCGACTTAGGTGATTGCATGACATATTACAATGTTTATTTATAAACGACTGAGCAGCAGTTAGTTAAAAATACTTGTTTGTATATTTTGGTTCCTGATATATGAATTTATATTCTATTTTTGCTGTGGTTGACTAAAGCTGTTAATGCCCTAGGTATGATTTTTGAAGATTCATGCAGTTGTAAAACACCCTTATGTACCCTCAGTGTCATGGACGTGTCCCTCATGACGTCAGTAAAAGTCTTTCTGTAAACAACTTTGCGTCAAAAAAGGCTTTTTAAAGATATGCTTTTCTTTTTCTTGAAGTATATGTAGTAGCACGTGCTTAAATATGACTATATAAGCTATAGAAGTAAAAAGTTTAATGCACCAATTAACCTAACACACATGTCTTTGGACTGTGGAAGGAAACCGGAGTAAACCCACGCAAACACTGGGAGGACATGCAGACTCCACACAGAAAGGACCCAGGTCGCTCCACCCTGGGATTGAACCCAGGACCTTCCTGCTACCCACCGAACCATCGAGCTGCTCACATTATATTTACATTGTAACAAATACTGCAGTTCTAAAAAGTGTACGTTCACATTGATTTAACTGATCATTCAGTGAATGAAGTTGCCACATTTACATTGCAGCAAAAAATCTATTTTGTCCTGGTTGCGTCTGGAGTTTAGGGGAAATCGTTTTCCTTTCATTTTTGGCCATGTTGTCACTTAATGGACTTTGTAAAGGAAAGGGCAGATATGGTTGGGGTTGAGAGGTAAATAAAAGATACTAGATGGTCTCTGCAGAATCGTCCCATGCTGAGATCAAGGACTGTGCCTGATTTAACAGGACATGTCCCTACTGTGCACTTTGTGCAGAGATCAGCTGGTGATGAACAAGGCGACGATGGCACTTACCACCTCCCTTCTTCACTTCAGCCTTCATTGTACGGAGGTCAGAGAGGTGAGCGGTTCAATTCCACCCATGCAAGATTTTTCTTGTTGGTTCTGTAATTTTAGAGCAGATCTGTGCTTATCCGATTTCCAGTGGAACTGGACCAATCCTCTATATAGTCAGGAGTTGTAAGGATAGGTGTGGAGTATGAATTATTGGTCCTGTCATTCCTTATTATTACTACATTTCAGCAGGGAAGTAAATGCATTTAGGAAAAGCTTACTCTGGCCCAGGGGCTGTATTCAGTGAGGTGCTATGAGTTAATATGCAAAAATGTGCAGTAAACACCTACTCAAATACACTTTAATGGTGTGCAATGAAAAGAGGAGACATAACGCATGTCCTACCAATCGCTGTGCAATACATTGTGCAGTGGCTCGTTCAAAAGCATTTAAAATTATTTTTATTGATCAGACTTTCCATATCATAATCTCTAATTCACTTTAGGTGGGACTGCACCGTCATCGCTTTGCACGATTTCTCTTAGACAATGCAGTATTGACAAAATGATATCTCAATATTTTTCTGGGATTTTGCCGATACTGATAATTGGACAATATTTAGACAATATTTAGACAAATCTCAGTCAACCACCTGAACTGGCACTGTAGCTTTCAGAATGTATTTGGTGACAGCATGTCTTGACATCTCCTGCTATTCTTGACCTAAGGCTCTTGTTTTGCACAATGATTCTGCTAACTTAAGGTTTGCTGAGTGTGTTTTTGTGATGGTACCCTGGCTGGTTTAAGCCTGTTATGGACAGCTGACTCCTGTAGTTTGCCCTGATGGGCTGGGTATTGTTTGCATATTATTGATTCTGATGCTGTTTCAGAATCTGCTGATTGATTCCAGTTCTTATTGATTTCAAAATAGAGACAAAAGATTCCAGATGTTGAGCTATAAAGTATATCCTTTGTTTTCACTATTTCAATAAATCATTGAATTTGAGCCTTTTTTGTACTGTGGAACTTGCTAATGTAGCATGTGGGCTAGGAGACTGCAATTGGTCAAACACTGTACACTCCTATAGCTCAAGATCATGCAGGGGATTTGGATGTTTTGTCATGTTGGAGGTGCAACTTTTTTCACAGCAGATCAATTATCCACACATACTGAATTTCCAAACTTCTGAGCACCTCCTGAACTCCGCTCATGGTATTTGCAGAGTGCATCAAAACAGAACTACATAATGAAGAATTACATAACACACCATTCCTGGCAGAGAGGTTCCTTCTTAAAGGAATTTTTGGTGCAAAAATTGCATTAGTAGGAACCGAACTGATTAGTGGCCATTTCAATAACGCACACAAGGTCATATCTATACTCAAATACCAGCCACATGTATACACTGTGATTAGAGGAATCAATTACACTAACACGCATCTCATTGGACTGTGGGAGGAAACTGGAGAACCCGGAGAAAACCCACGCAGACACAGAGGGCATGCAGACTCCACACAAAAAGGAACCAGTCTGCTCCACCCTGAGGCCACGGTGCTACCCAGAGTACAGCATAAAGGGGGCTATTTAGAGAAATATATGGACTACAGTATGTAATTGTAGAAATGTAAAGTGCAGTAAAACATAAATAAAAAATATACATTGAAAAATACAGCATGCCTATGACCCAAGATCTGGTTTCTAGACTTCTTCAGCTAGTTTGAATTAACGGTGAAAAATTTGGAACAAGAACTTCCTTCCAGTGTTTTAAAACACATTTCAATAGATTTCTCAGTACAACCATATTGGTGCTTTTTAGTTTGTTAATGCTTAAATGGCAATTTGGCAGGACATGGACTGTACACAATGGTTCTCTTAAACCAAATTAAATTGCTCAGCCAAGACACGTTTCTTGTCTGAGGCTGCCTTCGTGATGCCCATTTTTATCTGCCACAGCCAATGACTCTTTACCCTACAGAACTTGGCAAAGCTGGTGTGAAGCACAGCAGAATGTGCAGATATTAATGAAACAAATGAGTAGGTGCTTAAACAAACCTGTTGCAATAAAGTCGTGACATGGTTGTGGTGATGTTTATGATAAAAAAAGGATTGCATTATGCTTTGTTTTTTATCATTCCATTAATGCAATTGCATTTTAGAACACCGGAGGGCAGTGTGGCATATCCCGTGCTGAAAGAGACAACTGAATTATTTTAAGCGGATTAAAGATTCTATGTTTGAATTTTGCACACAAGTGAAAAAGTACACATTTCGCTGAATTGTTATGCTTTAGAAATCAAAAAGGCATGTTTTATTTCGTTATTTAAGCTCTGGTGAAGCTTCAACAGAGAATACTACAAATTTAGTTTCTAGTAATTACTTGTAATCGCAGGGGCCAATTTCTGGTTATTTAAAATCCCATACAAGAAAATGTGCATTGTTTCGCGTTGAATTGTATCGCGAAAAGTGCATCGTTACATCCCTACAATGCACCCAATATAACACGCTTGCTATTTACACGTCAAAATTACAACATGCATACAATTAATTCCTTTTTAGGGAACAGGCCTTTGATGGTGTAGAACGACACTGCTCTGTTGAGATATTTCAAAACGAATATGAAGGTATTCGAAAAAGCAGCATTTGGTTTTATTACATTAAACAAGATAATCATAAAAGCAGATGAAAAGTCAAAGAAAGATGTTCGATTACACAAATGAGCTGCAAACTCAATTATGATGATTGAGTAGCAAGGGAAATATTCATAGGGGTGAACAGAAGCGTGTTAAACAACATGCAACATGCAAACAACATGCATAGCAATGAGAGAGAGTGAACACCAGGAAGGCAGCAGGACCAGACGGAATCCCCGGACGAGTCCTGAGAGTCTGCGTGGACCAGCTCGCACCCGTGTTCACAACAATCTTCAACGTGTCTCTAGAAGAATCCACAGCACCCATGTGCCTCAAACAGTCTGTCATTGTACCCGTGCAGAAGTACCAACAGCCCGCATGCCTGAACGACTACAGGCCAATTGCCCTGACCCCCATTGTGATGAAGTGCTTCGAGAGACTCATCAGGAACTTCATCACAACCACACTACCTGCAACACTGGACCCACTTCAGTTTGCATACAGACAAAACAGATCTACAGATGATGCAGTGAAATATCTGTTACACACTGCACTCACACACCTGGACACTGGCAGGGGTAATTATGTTAAAATGCTGTTTGTTGACTTCGGCTCAGCATTTAACACGATTATTCCCTCCAAACTTACTGATAAGCTAGAAAACCTCGGCATCAACCCACCACTGTGCAGATGGATCTTCTTAACCAACCAGGATGGGGAAGCACATCTCACCTAACCCTCAGCACAGGAGCACCCCAAGGCTGTGTACTGAGCCTCACTGTACACCCACGATCGTCAAGTTTGCAGATGACACCATAGTGATGGGCCTGATCCCAAACAACAATGAGCAGGCCTATCTCGAGAGGAGAGATGCTACCACCCTGCTCGAATCCAGGGAGCAGAGGTGGAATGGATGGAAGGCTTCAAATACCTCGGGGTGCACATTACACAGGACCTGACATGGACACACCACATCAACAGGTTGGTGAAGAAGGGGCGACAACGCTTGAGAGACTTCAGACTTTCCAACAAGGTCCTGAAGAACTTCTACACCTGCATCATAGGAAGTATCCTCACCAGGAACATCACAGCCTGGTTTGGGAACAGCACTGGGCAGGACAGACGGGCTCTCCAGAGGGTGGTGCGATCAGCTGAACCCATCACACACACAGAGCTCTCTGACCTGCAGACCATGTACAATAAGCGGTGCTGTACCAAGTCCAGGAAAATAGCGAAGAACCCAAGCCATCCCAACCATGGACTCTTCTCCCTGCTGAGGTCAGGTAAGTGTTACTGCGTTCTCATGACCAAGACAGAGAGAATGAGAAGGAGCTTCTTTCCGCAGGCTATTCGGACCCTCAGTCAGACAATCACCACACCTGGACCATAAATCACCCAAATCACTCCCACCCCCAACCTTAAAGCACCACTGCACTTTACATTCACATCACCTACATCACTTACATCCATTGTAAATATATATTTTGCTCACAAATAGTTTTTATATTTATTACTATATTATTTTATTTCCTTCCTTTCTCGTGTATATATATATATATAACAGCTGGATGTTTGCACAAAGAATTTCACTGTATGTTCTACTCTAAAGTATTAAAAAGAAAAACAAAAAGGTTAAACTGGACGGGAGTGCCCCACATTGACTGTTCAGTAGGGTGTATGGTCACCCAATAGTGCCAAACACAATGACAGTGATGGGCAGGATCAGACTGTCCAGCAGTTCTTGTGGGATCCTCTTCATATTCATTGAAATATTCCCTCATTTTTGTGAGCAACATCAACTAAATGGAGTGTGTGTCAACAAGCTTGGCAATTGGCCGTAATTAATGAGGTAGCACCAGCAGTCGAGAGCTTCACCAAAAGACACTTTTGAAATAAATTATGTTTTTCATCAACCTAGCATTGCAAAACTTAAAAATACCATTGCAAGACTTCAGCTAAGACTAATGTACCAAATGCTTAAAAAGGCTGATTTATAATTTATTATTCACATATGACCTCGCTCCTATTTTTGCCAGTCATTACCCTAGTGTCAAACCTAATGGCAAACGCTTCTATCTCATGCTTAATTAATCATCTTTAAATGCTAATTGGTTATTAGAGAAACCTTTGTAATTAGGTTAGCATCAGGGCAATCACTTTGTAGTCCCAGGTGGCATGACATTGCAAGAAGCCAGATGAAGGTTCGGCCAAACTCGAACTGAATCTCGGATGCTTTAGTAATGAGCACATTCCGAGTACAAAAGCACTAATACATGTCTGCAGTTGTATATTTTGGCTGATGGCAAGGTGGAGTTTGCATGTTCTCCCTGTGTCTGTGTGGATTTTTTCTGTTAGCCTAGTTTCCTTCCACATTCCGGATTCAGATTTGTTTGTCACAATTTTTGTACACAATTTTACGGATACACCTTAGGGCGAATGGCATCTTTAAGGTGTCCCAATATGACTGACTGACTGTGTGTGTGTGTGTGTGTGTGCATGTGTTCGGTGACAGACTGGTGCCCTGTCTAGGGTCGGATTCCACATGGGGTCCAGTGCTGCCAATGAAACGTATTAGGCGAGTGGAACGTGAGTGGGCCATCGTTACATACAACTAGTATGGATGTGCATGGACAGACTAGTGCGACATCAAATAGGACAAACAATAATAAAATAGAAAAAAAAACGAATAAATAAATAACGAGACTAGAGCTCTGCACTTCTAGGTGTATGTATTTAAAGCCAGCGCATCACTTAGTCATAAAAGTGTCTGTGTGCAACACAGACCGTAATCTAGTTCCTACCTATGACAATAATAATAATAATTAATAATAACATTCAAAGTGAAGACAGGATTGAAAAACAGCAACTTGGATTACACCTTTTTATCACATAAAATCCCTATATAGTATATTTTGCTTTAGATTGCTATTAATGTCTGGTGTGTGGGTCAGTGTGGTATGCAGATTGATTAGCAGGTTTTTGCTCGTCTTTTCCACTGTGCACAAGATGATTCTGGGATTGGTGGCTATTCGCGAGCTTGACTGTTGGGATGAACAAAGTTGATTAACTGAATAACTAATATTTTTAATTATCAAAATTTTGACTGGCTACATTATGTCTAAAGAGGCAGGGCAGATGTAGGGCATCATTTCTGGTTTTATAGGTATTGGCTTTTGAAATTGAGGGATTTCTCTACAGGCATTGTGAGCTTTTGTCTTTTTATTGTTGATTAAATAAATGGGAAAATAATGAATATGTTTGAATGTGAATATGCTAAAACAGGAAGAAAAAGGACAACTGTGAAGTAAAAGAAAGAAAAAGAAATGGATGATGATGATGAGGAAGAGTGAAACATATGCTATGTTAGATAATATATTCTAGTGTTAAAATAAAAAAAAAGCTGACTATTAAATTATTAACTGTTTGGGGGAGTTTAGATTTCATATCTTAACTTAAACTGATGAAGGTCTGGGTGTAAAATGTTCCAGAATACCATCTGTCTTGTTCTTTTACTCTTAGAAGATTAGTTACAGAATAATTATGCCACAGTTCACCGGTCTCATGTTTTGGTTTGGTGAAGATTTGAACCCTATAGAGAATAATGCATTGTTAATGCATTAAAAGTTATTTTAAAGTGATTGTTACTGAGCAGATTTGTCTAACAGTAGCAGTAAAAGTCAAACAGTATAGGGGAATAGAATAAAGAATCCCGAAAAAGACTCATCCGGATGTTAGGAAGGGGGCTAGTAGAGAAAAAAAGGGATAGGAAAATTGAAAGAAAAATAAGAAGAGTAAAAAGAGAAAGGTCGGGCAAGAAAACAAAGGAAAAGTACAAAAAAAGAAAATACATGCAAATTCAAAAATTAAAAATTAAAGTTAATGAAGAAAGCATTAGTGTAAAGGGAAACGAAGGTAATTTGGGAAATATGAGCAAAATAAGAATGCAAGAGAGGTAAATGATGAGAAACAGACAGAAAAAAAATAAAGAAATGGAAAGAGAAGAGGGAGAGGCAACATGGGGAGAGGAGCTGAATACAGAGAGTAACAGAGTCAGCATTAACAGGGATCACTGAGTGAAGCAAATTAAACAGGACTAGGGAACAGCAACTGATGGGAAAGTGAGAGAGGAAGGTTGTACCTCACTACTTTATTATCTCTCATCCATACCACTTCTAATTCCTCATCTCCCAGGGTCAGTGAGGTGTAGGATTTAATTCAAGGCTACATTCCTTTTGCACACACAAAACAGGTGTGCTTTACTTAAGTGATGTCATTTTTAGAAAGGAGAGAGAAAGGCCAGGTGCTTGCGGCTTGAATTTTGTTTGTTAATCACAGAGTCTGACGTTGGCGGTTTTTGATACATACTACATTTGCCTGATAGTACTGTAGTATGTAGTATGCAGTATTGAAATGAAAATGAAAATGAAAATATATAGTGTCCTAAAGATACCCAAATTAGTCCTGTTGGAACTATCTACGTTGTCTGCTGCATCCCATCATGCACAGTGGCCCCACATAGCCCAGCCAGTATAGCAGTGTGCCATTTTACATACAGGAATATATATATATATATATATATCATCCCCCATAGACATGGCCTATTGTGCTAGAGTGAAGCGTGCAATGTCTGGAATCTACCGCTGGTGGGCTAAAGAATTAATTATAAATCAGTATTTCTAATTGGAATAATGATAGTAATAGTAATTTGGGTGTGCAACATTGACAAAAACTCTCTTTTCTTGGATTTTGTCAATAACCATAACCATAATAGACGATAATTTGGCAGCATATACCTTGAGACTAAATTATTCAAATGTTATTTAAACCCATCTCTCTCACCCGTCTGAACTGACAGCCTCCATCTCCATGTAGTCGATGATCACGTTTGTCTGTTCCTGTTGATTTTCTTGCTGCAAGACACTGATTCTTAAAGAATGAATCTGCTAGGATGCTGAGTGTGTTTTGTGCTGGTACATTGGCTGGTTTAAGAATGTTGTGGACTGAAGTTGGAGGTAATCTTCATATTCTGCTCGATGGTAACTTTAAAGATGGTGAAGTCAACTTGTCTTTAAGAGCAACCGATTTCTGTCAGAGTTTGCAGATGTCTTTTGACTTTCAAAGCTGAGCCACATCTAGCAAATAACTGGGATGTAGACTATAGGCTAGGGCTGTCTGTATTTTGTCTCCTGTTGCATATTCCCTGTTCCCTCATTTTTAAATTCAGTCATGTGCTTTTAGCTAGACGGCTATACACATATTAGTCTATCCTACATGACACAAGCAAACCGTAAACTCTTAGGGCATGTTTTTACAAAGGTAGTGACAAAAAGAAGTAATATATATCACTAGTACTATATATATCACGATTCGACCGAGCACAGGTTATGAGTCGAAGGGCAGTGTTGTGTCTATGTGCTATGTTCTTAAATCCAAAAAGCATATGAATACGTAGACACAATTAGAAAATCCCAGCAGCATTCCTGATCTGACCCTGATTAACATCATCTAATTCTCCCTTGCTCTTTCACATTCACAAACAGCGCACACGAGTCAAGCTAAATTAATGTCATGAAATGCTCTTTCAACACATCGCACCACACACACACACACACACACACACACACACACACACACACACACACACACACACACACACACACACACACAC
>JAUZST010003415.1:0-17182 GCA_034779995.1 Parotocinclus haroldoi | reverse complement strand
TTTTTTTTTTTTTTTTCTCTCTCTCTCTCTCTCTCTCTCTCTCTCTCTCTCTCTCTCTCTCTCTCTCTCTCTCTCTCATGATAACACTCTATTTCTCCAAAGCTCTCTCTCTCTTACCCCATGTTATATTACATGCTGCTTCAAGCCTCTACCCCTTCACTCAGGATTTCTCTGTCTGTTGTCCCATTACTCATCCTCTCCTAAAAAATAGTTCTTAGAATGTATCATGATGTTAGATGATAGATGAGTTGCCTCCGAAAACTTGTCATTGCCTGTATCTAACCAAGACTGTTCTACATTGCCAATAACCAAAGTAAGTATAGCCAGCATGCTTGTATGTGAATATTTGTGTATTCAAACCTTCAGGTGCTTTTAAATACAGATATTGTGTCTTTATATTTTGTGTGTCTAAGCATTGAAAAACAAATTACAATAACAAAATATGTGGACATTAATAATGTAGTCAGTTTACGGTTTTACATTAATATAAATTTGTTTCCCATAGATTGTTTAGACTATAACACATTAAAAACCTCCTATGTAAATGAAATGTTAGCATGTGTAATCTGCAATGACACAAGGTCTGATTGCTTGTCAGTGTCTAGCGGGGTGCTGTGCTTAATATATCATGACATTTCCTACAAACAAGTTTTAAATTTACAGAATAATATGTTTTGCACTAAAAGATTATGCTTGAGTAAAGAATACTAAAATTAGTTTGATCAAGTCTATGCTGTTATTAGAGAAAGGTCAAAGAGACCATCAAGTGAGCCTGACCTTCCTACTATTATATCCTTTAGTAATAATTACTGGCATATTGGTGTTATCAGGAGCAAGTGCTGGGCATTTGTCTTGTTCGATCCTAAAAACATTGCTCATATCGCTTCACCTACCCCCACTTTTATTTTTACCTTGCTCAATAATAGTAAATTGAGTTTTACAATATTACGAAGATATTAAAAAGTGCATACCATTGTGGTAGTGTTATGACAGTGATTGCAAGGTATCTGGCAGTGTAAAGACTTTTGTAGTCAACACCATTTTTTGTACAAGTTTGGAGTACAATATACATGTTATGTACTGCTGCTTGTGTTTGATCTTTGATATTTGGGTAGTGCAGTTTTCTACAGTGTGATTATTTTTGGACAGTGACAATTTTCATCCTATGCTTATATGGATACACAAATCAACAGACATATACAGAGTATAAAATACAGTAGTGCAAAAATACATGAATGCATTTCAGTAAGTATCAGTCAGCATATACTGAATCAGTGTATTCAAACCTTTTTTGTTGATTTTTATACACATCAAATATTTAGGGCTGTACATTGACTTGACAGTCAAACGATGGTTCCTATTTACAGCAATTGTGTTTAATAAGAACTTTTAGTGTTCCAGATAGTTTCAGTGCGTGTCTTTGCAAAGCATGGTATGGCGAGCCAGACTGTTAGTGTACAAATTAATGCAGGTTGATGTTTAATCGGGATGCATCAAGAACCCATCATTTTAATATGATTTAAGTCACACTATGAGCTGGATACTCGTAGTTATTGTAGCGTGCTATATTGGTTTGTGTATGTGTGTGCGCATGTGTACTGTCCCTTCTAGCTGTAACTGACTCATCAGTATGTGACATTTCATGTTCTGACTGCCATCTCCTTGTATGTTCTGTTGTATGTTCTGATGTTGTGTGCATCGAAGTGTACAATTACATGAAAATGTTGTCCCTTTGCTGCCTGAAACATTCCATTGCAGGACAAATTGCACTCACTGGATCACATTGGGACACTTTATGACACTTGATCTAATGACTGTTGTTGTAGTGAGGGGAAAAAACTTGAGAACAGTGCAGACACAGGAACAACACGGATACTGGCAGAGATCATGCCAAGACTGCTATTTAAATCTCTGGAGCTGTGAGGTGACAGTGTTAACTCTTCTCTGTTCTGTCCAACAATTTGACTTTATTCCTGTTCCACTTTTATTTCTGAGTAAATGCAAATAGCGATTGTACGAATACACTCAAGTGCTCTCAGTCTCTTACACACTTACAGCTGCACACCCACGGATATAAACACACACAATGAGTCATGAACAGAATCAGCGCTTGTGTCCTTGCTGTTGGAGATCCTGGCGGCAACGTCAGCGCTCCACCAATTACAGAGCTCAGTTTGTACCACAGCCAGTCTGTTGAGAAAGCTGCTCATAGCCACACAGAAAAAACTACCCAGTGCAGTGTATGCACTAAAACTGTACGATTCTCTAACCCAAAAGTCCAATTTGCCCTTCAGTCTGAACATAGTCAGAATAGCTTTACAGGGTCTTAAGCCTAAACTCCTAATGAGCAAGCCTAAGGTGACAGAGGGAAAAGAAATACTATATTCTGGACTGTAGCAGCCCAGGGCTGAACCAGCAGATATTGTTGATGGGTGAAACATGTGATAGTGGTACTGTTTTATTAGTTCTATGACTTGCAGCTATAATTTGGAGTTCTATGATTTTAGTTAGTTCTTCCCTGGAGCACATCTGTATTGTTGATCTCTAGATATACAGAGATTGAAAGTGGTTCTTATCCTCCATAAGACTACCATTCTCCATCTGTCCATATATCTAAAGCAAGATCAACAATAGAACAACTGTGTTCCAAATAAAGTAAAATATATGTGACCACTGATTGCTTAGAAATGCTTGGACAGCAAACATACTGTCTTGCTTGTTCTCTCTCCTCTTAATGTCTGTATACTGAGTGCACACCTCAGTGCCACAGCCGTGAAGTGATGAAGTTAAATTGACTATTTGAGTGTAAATATGTGTGTGCCTTAATTACAACCATGAGATTTCAGTAATCAGCATCAACAGAGGCAAGGAGGGCTGTTAGGAGAGTTACAAAACGAAGAGAGAGAGACCTATAATACATTTCATGCGGACCTGGAGAAGGCAGTCCAAAGCTATGTTTCTCATATAAGCTTAATTAGAAGGTTGGCAATGACATTTATCTCTCTTGACTTTTTCACATATTTTATCTTTCTGTTTCTAGGGAAAAAGAAATAAACCAGGAGTCGAATCAGTGGACACTCCAGATTCAGCTCGAAGCAGAGGAGAGAAGAAAGCCATCAAGTAGGTGGAGGATCTTACACATGCTCCATGTTCATCATTCTCTCTTTATTTCTCCCTGTGCCTCTCTCTCCCTCTCTCTCTCTCTCTCTCTCTCTCTGTTTTTCTGTGATAGTACAGCAACAGATGACTAACAGATTCTAACTTCACTGTGGTCATGTGACTGGAACGATAAGTCCTTTACTTTCTTTGCTTTGTTCTCTTCCAGCTTTTCTAATGCTGTTTGTTATTGTCCCTTTTGATTATATAAGGGTATGACTTGAGTCTCATAGATCTTAAAAATATATCGGCTCACTCTGTGCAACGGAAACCTCGCCTGCATTCGTATTTATTGAGAACCGTCTTTTCCATTATGCATAATTCCGTTTCTTTGAATGATAACATCTCTGGATATAGTCAGTAGGGCTTAAGTGCATTTGATAGCAGTGTATTGGCCACAGTAAACGGCACACTCTGTAAATGAATCTGTTCTCAATAGAGGGTTTTGCTTTTGAGTGTGTGTGTGCTTGGCACTGTTAAGTGCTGTCTGTAAGTGAGAGTTAAGTGGGGTGGGTGCATCGTGTTGGCGCACAGCTGTTGTTGTTAGTAGAAGATGGTAAGGCAATTGCTGTTTCCTTTTTCATGCTTCTGGAGAGGTTGTTTGATCCCTCAATCATGGCTCATGTAAAATGGAAAAAGGATAAGTTGACTCTATAAGACAGCTGTGCAACCCTATGATAATAGGGCATCCACATTTGTCTGTTTGCAGGTGGTGCATTTTTAATAAACTTTTTGGGGTTAAATATCAGAACAGTTATTTTAATCATATTATTTGTTTTGCTGAGAATGATGATGATGAGAATCCTGCTTGTTCATTTTATGCTCTCGGTCTCTGTGGATATGTTTTCTGACTTTTTCTCCCTTGTGTATTTAGGTGTTATGCACTGCTGCTATATACTACCTGGACTCCTTATCTTTTGCTTATTGTCTGTTTCTTTGCCTTTGTTATTAACTCTATTTTCTCTTCAGCACAGGATAATATCACTATGTCGGTAAATACTTTGTATTCTACAGTTTACATGTACGTTTAACGTGCGCTTAAGAGTTTGCATAAAAACTGTTGCACTACTTTGCTAATATCTATATAATTCTGGGTTTTTGTTTCACATTGTTTCTGTGTCTCTGTGGTTATTTCACCATTTAAAAATCAGCAGTAATGGCATTAATGTTCTGTGTCTTCTTCAAATTCATCCTCAATTGCTTTATTCCAGTGATTATTTATTTTAAACCACTTTTCTAGTAGCTTTTTAAATGAAGTTGAAGACTGCATCTCCATGGGTCCATTGCCATGGAGCCATTAACCTACCTCCATACTTAGCTATGTCCCTTTTAACATGCTGTTTTTATAAGAAGAACCTTTGGGATTTGTGAATCCTGGGTAATAGTACAGTGCTTCCTACTACTTACAGCCAGGTGGACAGACTGGTGACAAACACGTGGACGGATGTTTTGTGTCTCATGAATGTGTGTCTCTTTTTGGCCTTTAGTGATCTAGACAGAGACTTTTGGAATAACAATGACAGCAATTCAGAGCAGCAGCGGTGGAGCTCCTACCCGCCTAAGGAATTTGTACTAAACATTTCTCCCTATGCCCCATATGGAGACCCTCGCCTCACACTCAAGTGAGTCTCTGTCCAGGCTGGTAAGAGACCCCAACCCTTACCCAACTGTCCTTACCCCACCTATCCCTGATCCTAGGCAAGGCTGTAGTGTACTTATAAGGAGGCTATATTTAATTTATTTATGTATGGTTGCATACAGCCACCCATCATTTTTTATATCATGCATTGGAACACCCAAATCAAAATGAGATAGAAGTTACATGTGACATTTTTGTTCATTCCAGCTGGGCAATTTAAGTGGCATGCACAAATGACATGTACACAAAATCCATTACACACAAATAAACCAAAACATTATAACCACTTCGTTCACAATGTTTAGGTAGGTGGCACAATTTTTTGATGATTTTTTCCCCATTGCCCATTGCATCCTTATATCTCTACCCATAGTGCATCCATTTACTTTTCCAGGTCAACGGTGTGCTCATAGTATCGGGAGCAAAGTGGTAAAGTAATGAATTACAAGCAATATAATTACTTTTTTTTGTAATGAAATAATATAACGCAGTACAGCATAAAATTGTAATCAATTTACAGTTATTGACTGATTAAATACTTGTGTTACTTCTGAAAAGTAAGTATTATTACCAAAGCACTTTCAGCAAACTTAATTAACTGTTTAATGGCTGTTTAGTGCCAGTCTGATTAATTTCCGCATTGCTATATGACTAGAGGTTGCCTGAAGCTTTGAATCATTTAAATCAATCCTTCTTGAATCAATCCCTTAAAAATGCTGAAAGTCATATTTGCTTGTGTTATCTGTCTGTATACTTTCTACAAATTAATATGGGTATTTGGGAGTATGGGTATTGCTGTTCTAGGTAATAATGTGCAAAATATTATCCATGACATTGCAATTTTTGCAAGACATTTTAAATTTGTGATTACTTTTGTGATTACTACCACAACATTGTGTATACATCCCAAACAGTAAAAGACCACCAAACTCATCAGACCAGTTGACCTACTTCCATTGCTCCAAGATCCAGTTCAGACACACATGCCCAGGGGAGACAGTTTCAGTGATGGACAGTATTCAGCAATATTCATATTGTATATTATAGCTCTAGTTGATTTAGGATAGGCAGGACATCGTTTGCTAATATTTAGCATCAACTATCTTTGGTCATTTTATTGTTTGCCACTGGTCCCTTACTGATTTGTTCCTTCCTGCTTCTTAATTTTCACCGGGAGCACCTCACAAGCCCTGACGTTTCTGAGTCTGATGTTATCCAGTTCTCTAGCCCAACTAATGTTACACAAGTGTAAATCTGTTTCTCCAACATCCAACTTGTCTGCTGTGGAAATTGACAGATCAACATTATTTGATATTTTATCTGTGAGTGGTTACAATGTTTTGGCTCAACAGCGTGTTTAACAAAATAAGTTACCATCTTAGTAAAAAAAAAACTTTCAAGCTGTGCATTATTAAAATATTATGCATTATTATGCATTTATGTACAGTTTTAAAAAATTAAAAGAAGGCTATGACCCCTTTTAGAGCTGGAATTGTGTATGCACGTTCTGTTTGCGAGAAAGTTGTAATTGTGTGCAACACACATTCAGGATGAAACAGTGCACATCATGCTGTGTTTAGATTTCAGTTTGGTGTAAATGCAGTCCGTCCAGAGAAGTCTCACTTGGGAACTGATGATTTTGTCCTTGGTGAGTACATGAGTACTTTGCATAACGCCACGGAATCGTGAAAGTAACTATTTTCACAGAATTTTACATGTGCCTCAGATTTAAACGTAAGCATGTAAGCGTGTAAATGTATCTCCCAAAAGCTTTTCGCTGCATATACATTTGAAAACTTTTTTACATTTTGCATCTGAACCAAATGTAAATGAAGCCAATATTATGCCTTACTGATAAGGAAGAATACTTTATGAAAACCAACTTAAGTTTGGTTAATAATGCATTTATAAAGCACGATGTGTCAAAACCAAATGAACGTTCTGCTGCATTCTGCATGGTGGATAGCATTATGCTAGCTTGTTTTAGCTATGCACTCTGGTACTCCTGTAGTTATTGTTTTTCAACACTTAATAACTGACTAAATAAAACTAAATAAAGCATGTCATTCAGTTTCCTCTCTGTTAGCCATCTTGGAGCACAGCTTTGAAATTCAGTGTGGTTCAACAAACTCATAAAGCCCAGAGGATATTACTGCATCTCCTTAATTTGCTCAGATGATGACAGAAGAGGAGCTGCATGTAAGTGCCCCTTGTTCCCTACAGCCCTGCCAGGCTTCCTTGTCTGTATACTTCAGACTTACACCCTTCTTTCCCATGGGGTGTTACCATGGAGAGGGACAACCCTTACTGATGTGCACCTCTAATGAATGAGTTTACACTGACAGAAGTGTTCCATTAGGACAGCTTGTGTTTATTTTGTCTTTCCTCCCCTTGATCCATCCCACTGAGAATTGACCATGGTGGTGATGGTCTGTCATGGCTCCTCCTTTATTGCACTGGCTCTGCCATGGTTACCCCTGGCCTTTTTCCCTTTACCAGTTGTACCTGTGTGCTGTTTGAGATGTCACACTGTGTGGTGCATTGTATAAATACACTGTGTGCTCTACTTATTTTGCTTGCGTTTTAATTAGCAAATTGCTGTTTTTCCTGATCCCTATGGCCATGTTTGCCCTCAGGTCTTTTGTGTGTTTATTCGCTTTGACATAGTCAGCTTGCACCTGGTTCTTGGTCGCTCAAAGCTTGTTAGTTTGGTATTTCCTACTCCCATTATTTGTCTCCTCCCCAGCTGCATATAAGGAGTTGAACTCACACCCACTTCATTCAGCCCGATTTCACTCTGATCCTGTGGCTTTCTTTATCACTAACTAAACTATGATTTCACACATTATATTGTTACAGGGTGTACATGTAGAGAATGGTGCAACAGAAGCCTGAGATAGCTTGAGCTTCCATAAATTAATGTAAATATGCCTGGTACAGAAGCTTCTCTCATTTTTCTCAGCGGACTCTTCCAATACTTGGACTGTGTTCTTTTAAGTGCCCAGGAGAAAGTGGAGTCAGGTGGAATAAAAAGGTGTGGGGTTGGTCTGGACTACAGTGTGAGAGCTCTGGACTCAAGCAAAACCAGGATAACTGACAACAGATTAATTTTGCCATATAGAACAGCTCATGTGTCACACACATACAATAGTCAAGATATAAAACCATGTTTATGGTGCATTTAACCATTAATTATTATTCATGTCTTAGCTGCTGTATATTGAAGAGAAGCGAAATGAGGTCATATGTTATCAGCTTTATGCAGTCCTTTATTTATCTTGGCAAGCTTTTTAGATCAATACTTGATGTGCACTGTGGGCTGTGGTGTTGTTTGCTTTTAAATTTGCTTTTAAAGTGGTGTATAAAGTTGACCCTCTTAACATAGTCCAACAGTGTGGGAACTTACCAGGGATTTTTAATGGTTATAGTACATTGTTGGTTGCTTAAACCTGGTTTTGCTCTGGTCTGCAGCTTCCACTCTGTTTGGAAGCTAATTGTATTTGCTACTATAATGTTGCTGTTGTTTGTGGGATGATGTTGCAATATTAGTGTTTCTTTCTGTGCAGTATATGACAAGGGTGCCCAAATGGTGCCTACACGATGACCTTCATATGGTTAAATAACGAATGACCGATTACACTGACTACACAATCTTCAACCATTTAAGGTTATTTTCCATGTATAATGAACCTTTATGCTTGGAATTGGGACAATGAAACATAAAAGTATAAAACTGGTACTAAGTGTAAAAAAGCATATCTGCAGCATCACCAGGGGGTGCTGCTGTGCAAGGTTTTATGTCATTCATAACGTCAAGTACCATCCCAGCCGAGGACACAGTTGGCCCCCAGTATTCGCGGGTTTCACTCTCAAGGTTTTGATCATATTCGGGTTTGTCGGTTTTGTTTGTTTTGCTCCAACTGCTTGAAAAATCGCAGATGACATGTATAAAAATGTAAAGACTTTAACTGTAATCCCTAACATTCTGCACACTCACACACAGACACACACACACACACACACACACACCACACACAGAAAAGTCTCCACTCTATGATGCTCCTATTCACCTGTTTACTAATGGTGCACAGATGTTTTCATTTCACTCTTCACTCCGTCACCTATTAGGTCTGCACCTTCTAATTTCCACCAGTGTCCTTGCAATGTCACATATTGTCACTGTGTTTCTGAGCATCTTTCTGACTGAGTTTAATCTCCTCCTTGTTATCCGTTTTATGTCCTTAGTCCTTTATCATTGTCTGGCCCTTTGGATTTTGCCCTCTTGGTTCTACACTCTCCGGTAATCGAACTCTGGACTGTATCATTACGTGGATTCATGCTTGCCCTAGCCTGCTTTGAGTTCCTATTTATATAAAAACCCCTTTGAACTTGAAGCTGTCTCATCATGCCTCTGATTGAGCATTACACAAGTCATACATATATTTTGTAAATCTGCCGTCAACTAGACATATACATCGCGTATTTATATAAATATAGGTATATATATCGTATCTAGTGTCTTATATATTCAATAAAATGTAAACTGTAATTATGGGTCCAACATACTCTTGAGGCACAGTGTATTGTTTTCTGAATTTATTTTGTTAAAAATATTCAAAAGTAAGGGTTGGGAGGGCTAGGGTTATTCAAAGATTTTACACTTTTAACTGGATTTTTCATTTCCAACCCCCGCAAATCCTGAGGGCCAGCTGTATATTTGAACACTATTCAGTGTATCACATCCATGACATATATCCACAATTTTCTGACCAAAGGACATACTTTGCTTCATACTTCTCATACACCCAGTTTCATTGGTGCGATCCCATGGTCTTACAGGAGCAGTATTACCTAATATTATTATTATTTGTCTTTATGGTGACACAACTACAAATATACATGCATTTGAAACCCCAGGATGCTAGGCACTAGACTCATAATGCTCTACAGCTACTTGGTTCACCAATAGGTAACAAAGCTAAAGAAATCTGACTGTAGCTGTAAATGAAAGGCACAGAGCAGACAGGTTTTTGATGCATACTTTTGGAGATTGGAGATCTAATCAGAGCGGCATTGAGTGACTATTATGCGCACACAATCAATGCAATAACTTCTGTTCACTTTACTTTCCAACAAGATCCTTTTGATTCGCCCATCTGCACACACAAAAATAGTGATTCTGTATTTCTCCTGCTTTCAATCCCATTATTTGCTATAACCTCTGTTAATATTTCTTTACCTCTTTTTTACTGTACTTCCTCTATGTCTGATCTATCTCCCCCCCACCTCATCCCCAGTGGTGCGGCCCCTGGGGGGCAGAAAGGGTCCCAGGGTGCTCGTAGGGGGGATGGCGGGGGTCCTTCACGCAGTGACAGCGTGAAGAGCATGATGATGGGGGGGAGTAAAGCCAGCAGCTGGCAGGCAGCACAGGGCCGCGCATACTCTGAGGACCTGAGGAACGGCAAGTGAGTAAAAAGGATGTGAGAGAAAACAGCGAGAATGTGAGAAAGTGCGAATGAGCAAATCTGACAAATATATAGTTTAACACAAGTAAATTTTAAAAAATGTTAGGAAAGGTAAGTAAATATGTTCTGTATCATTGATTAAATTCCGGAGAGAAAATGATAGAGAAACAGTGCAGCACTGTGAGGGGTCAAACAAGTACTGTTTGACATGAGCAAGGTCAGAGCTAAGTCACTGTTGATTAATTTTGTGCCTAACTGGCAGTGTATTTTTGTATGTGTGGGTGAGTACTACTCTTGGTACAAATTATGGAATTATCACATACAGTAGCTCGCTGAGTACAACCCTCACATTTTTAAAACTATTTTATTGTATCTTTTCACGGGACAGCACTGAAGATATTACACTTTGATACAATGTAATTTAGTCTACAGCTTGAAAAGTGTACAAATGCTGTGCAACATATACAAATACAACATACAGCCATTAATGTCTGGCAACAAAAGGGAGTACACCCTGAAGTGAAAACAAACAAATTGTACCCAATTAGCCATTTTCCATCCCCTGTATAAAAATTGTTGTTCTACATAAAGATGGCCTAGGCAATACGAAGACTGTTAACCCTGAAAGTCATTTAACAGGACAGGTTCCACTCAGAATAGGCCTCACCAAGGTTGATCAAAGATGTTAAATGCACATGCTCAGCATCATATCCAGATATTAGTTTTAAAAATAGATATAGGAGTGCTGCCAGCCAGTCAGTGCTCAGATCTTACACCACACATTGTATCAAATTGTTCTGCATGGCTGTCATCCCAGAAGGAGGCCTCTTTTAAAGATGATTCACAAGAAAGCCTGCATGTAGTTTGCTGAAGACAAGTAGACTAAGGATATGGATTACTGGAACCATGTCCTGTCGTCTCATGGGACCAACATAAATTTATTTAGTTCAGATGGTGTCAAGCATGTGTGATGGCAACCAGGTGAGGAATACAAAGACAGGTGTGTCTTGCCTACAGTAAAGCATGGTGGAATATCATGTTCACTGAGGGAGCCATAAATGCCAACATGTACTGTGATATACAGAATCAGAGCATGATACCCTCCCTCCAGAAACTGGGCCACAGGGCAGTATTTCAACCTCAAACACACTTCCAAAACGACCACTGCTTTGCAAAAGAAAACAAGGGTAAAGGTCAAATATGTCTCCATACCTAAACCCTATTGAGCATCTGTGAGGAATTCTCAAATGGAAAGTCGAGGAGCACAAGGTCTCTAACATCCACAAGCTCTGTGATGTCGTCATAGAGAAATAGAAGAGGATTCCAGTGACAACCCGTGAAGCTCTAATGAACATGCACAAGAGAGTTAAGGCAGTGCTGGAAAATAATGGTGGCCACACAAAATATTGAGAGCTTCTTCACTTAGGGTTGTACTCACTTTTGTTGCATATACATTTGCTTAATTTTTAGACATTACTGGCTGTGCATTGAGCTGTTATGCAAGCTGTAGATTGACTACTTTAAATTGTATCAAAGTGTTATATCTTCAGTGTCGCCCCATGATACCCTAGTTACAAAAATGTGAGGGGTGTACTCACTTCGTGAGATGCTGTATAGAGGATGTTCACCAGTTCTTTTTACATGATAGCAAATAAACAAATTCATAACCTAAATCATTGTTTGTTTAAAAGCTTAACAACAAGTGATGTTGAGACCGTTGACTGGTGCTGTTCTAATGTAAGATGACTGCCTAAAGAAAACAATCCATTCCCCACTCAATTATGATATGGGTTTGCATGTCAAGTTAAGGAGCAGGGGAGATCATCATTACCTCAGTAGTCACCTGTGTACAGTTTTTTCATTCCATTTAAAGTAGGTTTGGTGATGTCATGTTTCAGAGCTTTTCTGCAGGAAAAGGATGTTAACTCAATGACATGGCCAATAAACAGTCTGGATCTCAGTTCAAAATTAAAATGAATCCATGACAAGGTCCCATTTTACAAAGCTAGTCGGCCTTTTATAAATGTTGGAACCAGCCATATGTAGAACATCACAAAAGTAAATCCAAGTGAGGAACAGCAGCGGTCTAATTGAAATATTTTTGTTGATGATTCCTTATTTTGTTTTTCCTTTCCTTGATCTGGAAAAAATATGAGATTAACCTAATTTCATAATTTATGCTATGGGAGTTTGGTATGGTATGGTACTCAAAGCCAGAATGATCAGCTATTAAACAAAATGGTTTATTGCCAAATCTATTATTTGTTTGTTTGCTACAAATTAGAAAATCTGAATGAACATCCTGTAAGTGTTGAGATTCCATATTTTTGGCAGGGGTAATATAAGTGGAACAGTGTGTGTTTGAAAAGGTACTAATGGAAAATGTCTCTTTGGTCCATTGGATAATAGTAGAAGAGGCATTACTTCTCTCACTATTTTACCACTCACACATATAAACCAACCACTTGAGCTCAGTATCAGCCTGTTATGAAACAACACAGTGACAGTACAATCATTTTATTCCCATATCATGTGCCTGACAATGGCTTTGCTTATATAATGGACTATTTAATTCCCCTGTGAAGCACCAGCTGCTCTTTATTATGACAGTTGTACCTGCCAGACACAAGAAGTTAGCAATGTCTAAAAATTTGTGAAAATTTTATTTTATCTAATTGAAAATTTAGCTAGTAAGATCCTAGAACCTAAATACTGTATGCATTTGCTCTCAACACAATTTGATAGTTATACCCCTCAAACTAACAATCAAATGGTTTGTATCTGGCTTATAAATCTTATAAATGTAATGTACAAACACAAATGATTGAAAGCATACTAGTGAACTAAAGCTAACAAAAGCAGATTAGAAGGCAAATGCTACCAAGCATAGCAGCCACTATAATACTGTTATTTGATAAATTTCTACATGCAATGAGAAATATCCTGTTTCTGCATGCATGTTTGATCATGTAGTTTATCTGAATGTACGTAGCAGTCTTGGACAAGGAGATATCAATTAAACATTTGTCAATAGAAACAGCCAATGGACAGATTGTTCTCAGCTTGATCAGTTAGGGTTTGTTTTGTAGTCTCTTTTCAAACCAGATTTTTTTTGGTAGCAGGACGTATAATATAAGATTCAATCTGCATATCATTACAGCATTTTATTATTTGTTGCTACCACTTTAAGACAGTAGGAGTGGCTATGATGGAGATTGCATAATTATGTTAAAAGACGTTTGTGTGAATTTTAAGAATATGTCATGCTAGGTGATAATTTTGGATTTTTTTATTGTGTGAAGGGTGATCTCAGAGTGATATTACCTTGTGTGTGTGCGAGGTTGGAAAATATGAGGTTTGTGTTGAATAGCAGCAGTAGGGGAGAGAGAATATTTCTGTACTGGTTATGTTTAGACTTGCACTGGATGACGTCTGAGCTGTAGGTGTCACACACCAGGTGCTTATTCTAAAACTGGTTCTCACCCGCATCTCACACCTCCTCTCTTCTAGCACCTCACTTTCTCCTTTATGCATTCTCTCCATATCACTTCCGTTCACTCTCACTGCATGCATACACTCCTCCCTTCCTTAGTTTTTTCTCTCTCCCTCTCTTTCTTCCCCTCTCACACCCCACTTCTTCACTCTGTAATTGGTTTCTATTTTCAGGCAGCTATATGTGTCTGTCTCTTGTGTTTGTGTCTCACACCCGATTTTCTCTTTTCTCCCTCTTGCACAAGGTCCCTCCATCTTTCTTTGTCTTGCTCTACCTTCACCGTCCTTGTGGTGGCCTCAATTGTGTCACAGCTTGTCAGCATTTAAGTCACTTTTGCCAGACACAGCTAAACTAGAGATACTACAAAACTATTAGTTTTGATGCATTTTACACAGAGGACAAACAGTTAGAATATACCTTCCATGCAGAGTTTGTGTACAGTCAGATGATCTGATTTACAACAAAGTGATGGGCAGTGGGTTGGTTGGTCAAAGAGTGCCTGAGATGGCTATATGATAGGTATTTTAAAAGCTACAGAAAGCTGTTTGACACCGTTTTGGAACTGGGCAGCATGGAGAGAGAAGCGAGAAAATAAGGCTAATGACAATGATGAGGAGATGAATTAGTGACAGGAGGAGGAGAATAAGAAGGAGTGACGAAGAAAGCTGGTTGGTTGGTAGAGACGTTGTCAGGGCTGAGGTAGTATATAAAACATATGCCAGAGGAAAGAGGTGATGAGACACAGAAAAAGAAGAATCCAAGGCGGAATATAGAGACGGAATAAAGGAATAGAGAAAAGATGGGAATCCCTTATCAAACCAAAAAGCAGTCTCCTGGAAGAACAAGCGCCAGCCGACTGACACCACACACTCCTCGACAAGCACGCTCAGGCCAGACACGACATACTCCACGTGCCACTCAGCCTCGGACAGCGACACCTCGAAAGCAGACAGCACACAACTTGCAGGCACATACGCACCCACACATGCACTCACACTCACATGCATATCGTTCTCCGACTGCCCAGGGTGGTCTGACTCGCTTTGGGAACGGGCACACACACGCGCATAGTTACACACACCTGTCGGCTCAAACCGACCAAGGTGGCTGTAACCTTTTCTGCTACTTGTGTTACTGTGCCTATTGTCTTGGCCTGATGGTTCTTTCATTCTGTCTTCTTCTCTTCCTCTCTCCTGCCTCAAATCGCTCTCATTCTTACCCTGCCTCTTTGCCCCCTCATTCCTCCTCCCCTGATACTAATAATTTAATTTCCATGCCATTTTCATCCTTCTCATCTTTTGCACTTCCCTTTTGCCCGGATCCATCACTCATCATTTCACCCTCTAACTTCTCCGCCTGCTTCCTCTCATCCACTGGTTCACTTTCTTTGCTTCATCCTGATTCTACTGGTTTTCCTTTTAATCGTTCATCTTCTTTCCATCCATGTCCCTCTCCTCAATCCCACCCTTCTCATTTCTCCTCCTCATCATCAACCCACTCCCAACATGATTCTTCATCCACTTCTCCTCGACCCTTTGTGCTGGTCCCCCCCTCTTTGCTACTTCTGCCTCGCCCCTCATTGTGTCGCTCACATTCTTCCTCCTCTCGGTCACTCCCCTCCCTTCTACTTTGCCCACACAGTTATACAGACCCCACTCTCTCTTCTCTGGAGCACATTCCATTGACAGGGGCATCACAACGGCCCCGGACCCTTCTAAGGCAGCAGAGCCTTCAGCAGCCTCTTATCCACCCTCCAACCTTGGGCCTTGGAGCTCACTCGACTATCTCACAAAGCTTGGGACAGTTACACCCTCAACCTGGGGGCGAAGGAGGGACAGGGCCTGGAGGAGGAGGAGGAGGAGGAGCATCTGCTACATCTCAGCATGGAGGAGCAGGGACACAAACCTCTAGAAGTGCCACAGCAGGGGGTGGAGCCTCACGCTATAGGTCAGGAGGCACAGGGAGCCGGGTCATGCGGGGAAACCCAGGCAGCTGGGACTATATGATGAGCCAGATCAAGAATCGTGGCCTGGACGTCAAATCCTTTCTGTGAGTCACTTCCGGTTTGGCCTTTATTTAATGCATGCCTGCATCACAGTAATTGACAGTTGTGTCAAGGAATTCAGAAGGTTACATATTTCTGGTAATATTCTTGCATCTTGAAAACATTACCATTAAACAAATGATCAGTGTATATAACCCTATTATGAACTGGGGTGTATCTGTGCTCATAAGTAAGACTTGTGGGCTGCATAAATGCCTTAATACACGGTCATATAAGAAATATAGGATGCACCTCTAAATGTCACAGGTCACACATTAACAGCCAGTGCTACAGTAAATTAACTTAAGTAGAAATAAAAACTAATGACTGTAAAATTACTCTTCTAATTTCAAGAGAAAATAATATTATAGACTGCTTAGAATCTGCTTAGTGTTAAACTGTTTTAATCAAAATAGCTTGTGGGGTTGCATTTCTAGAATGTGCATACACTATAAAGCATAGTGTATACCTTATAATAAGCAACATGAGACATGAACACTTTTTATTGAGCACATATCTTTGTCTGTTTCTTTATCTCACAATTATCATACTACATTCTGTAACCTGTCTGACTAAACAGATCTGTTTTCTACTGTATTCATTGAATATTAATCCCATCCTTCATGCAAACATCCTAGTCAACTTTAATATTTGTCCTCAAACAGGGGTTTTAGGTAGGTTTAATAATGCTTTAAAAAATACTATATACTTAGTAATTGTATTAGTAGTTATAGTTATTAGTAGTAATAGTGTTTGTGCATTCTGTGTTGTCCTCCGTCTGTTTACACCAAAAATGTGTACCCAAAAGTGTATTTTCCATTTTATCTGACAATCAAGATCCCAGTTATATTTAGCAAACTCCAGGTGCTTGCAGTTTGTGGTTAGATGATGGCTTGGATAAAAGTAATTCAGAAAGCTGCAAAGAGGTAGCATCTGATGGCAGTTTTGGTACTTTTTCTGCAACTCTCCAAAAGTGTTCCTTTGGGATTTTTTCATCTCTTGCCATTCGCCGCACTATGCATGCAGGTAAATAAAATTTTGAATTTGGGTACATTAAATGGAACTATGAAATACAAGGAGGTATTCAACAAGTACTAAAAGTAGATAAAGAAAACCAAAGTTAGCAATTGAGATATTATACTAATATAATTATTATACTTAATCATGTTTCTACTGAGAAAAACATTCCAGTGTTACTTTTTCTCAATTTTCATCAATTAGACATATAGTAGTCAGTCATCAAATTTTCAGACTTGCATGTCAATGTATTGATGATTTAGGTCATATGCCAGAAATTCTAAACATTTCAGAAGATTTTCTGTGGAACGCTTGTATATATTGTAATATTTCATGAATCAAGTACCACTATTCACCAAAGTACGATA
>JAUZST010003414.1:0-17182 GCA_034779995.1 Parotocinclus haroldoi | reverse complement strand
TGGTCACATGTTGGTTTGTGTCTTAATACTTTTGGTTCATGTTGGTTTGTGTCTTAATACTTTTGGTCACATGTTGGGTTGTGTCTTAATACTTTTGGTCACATGTACCGTTACCTGCACAATCGTGATAAATTTGTGTTATAGAGAATTGTTCGCTCTCTGATTCAGATTTGTACAGAGGGTGGAAATCCGTCCCTAAAATGGCGCCCACCTGTCCTAACCCCCCTAGCTTCAGTATATACTATAAAGCACGCTCCTGCACCAATCGAATCTTTGTTTCTGCGTTTTTTTGGGGGGTTTTTTTGTCCGCTGGCTTTTCTAAAGCGACAAAGACTTGGACTGAAGGTCAAGGTCTGGATCTAATTACTCCACTTTTCCACTCGCTTCAGGTATTAAAACTGCCTTAATTAAAGCTTAAGCCTGGTTTTCTGTCGTCGCTTTAAAGCCGCCGCGGTGAGCGAGGACAGATTCTCCGTCGCGCTGCCAGGTCACTGTGATTATGTTGATTCTGTCACGGGAAATGATTCATTTTCACCAATGTTAAAGCGAAAATAAAAGAATAAACAGCAGCAAAAGATGTGGCGATTTCACACCAACGAAAGGCTTTCGGCGCGAATAAAAGTCAAACCTGCCGTTTAGATCCAGACAGCAAGAGAAAAAATGATTAAAAAAAAAAAAAACCTTTACGAGCTGTCTGTTTGAGAGCCAGGTTCGAGTCCCTGAGTCGGACGGCTACAACAGTTGGTGGGCGCTTGACGTTTACGTGCCCTGTGATGGACCGGCTCCCCGGCCAGCCTCGGTTCTCACCTTGTGCCCTGTGCTGCCAGCCTGTGCCACCCTGAAGTGGATTTAGAAAGTGAGTTGAGATCACGTTACAGACCAGGGAAGGATGATCTTGTTTTATCTTAGCTGGCTTATTGGCACCAGCGGACCAGCAGACGCAGTGTTCAAACCCCTCCCCTGGCAGTGCCAGCCTGCCAGTGGCTCTGGATTTGGATTTGGGTGCCTTTGAAATTTGGGATCAGGGACAGAACCCCTGGGGTGTTTGGTATGTTCTCCTGCCATGCTAAGCACCCAAAAAAAGTACGTATTCGATTTTGGACGTACGTGGAGACAGAACGGTGAAGCCCCAAGCCGTTTCAGGACCGGGGTTCGACCCTGAGACTCCGGGTTACTGTCCGGGGCAGATTGGTATGTTCTCCCACCTTCTGAAAAAGATTCCAAGGTGGGACAAGCCTCAGCGTGATAAAAAAAATGCAATGAGAAATGTATTCGGATCAAATCCCGAACTGCCTATAAATAGGCTGTTCTGTTCCACACCGTGCCGCGACTTCCTGCTAAACTGCTTCAACGGAGTTTTCTTTTACGAACCCGAGCCCTTTTTCTTTTTTTTCCCTCCCGCGTTGGAGCTGTGTGTCTGCCGATATAATTCTGCTATTTGATCAGAAAGCCAGAAGTAGGTCAGCCAGACTGAGCCTGAAGGCAGCCATGTGTCTCTCATGTTCTATCTCATTTCTCCATCTGATTCTCTTTGGCGTTTCGTTTATGAGCCGTGCTTTATTGAGACCTGATCTCGACTCCGATCCGTCCGTCGGGCTTCGCTGAGATCTCGTTGTGGAGGTGTTCGGAAATGATGAAACCCGATGGCATCGGCTACAGCGCCGCCGTAGATCGCCGAAACGGAAACAGACGCCAGATATCGGGGCTTAAAAACGATGAGCGAGACGGACGACTAATATTTATTTTTTTGGACTTCTTGGTACCCACAACCCAATAAGGACGTTTATCTGGTTGATCTGGTTGATCTGGTTTATCTGGTCGAACAGCGGAAACGGTAACAGAACCAACAGCCGAAGGAAGCCGAGACTCAGTCGAAGAGTCAGAGGACTGGAGAGTCAGTGAATCAGAATCAGTGATTCATTTGAGTTGTTTGAGTTGGATTAGACAGCTTGGAGAGTCGAAGGATCTAAAAGGCGAAGAGTCAAAAAATTAGAGAGAGGTTAGAGAGTCAGGAATCAGAATCAAAAAGAGCCAAAGAATCAGAGAGTCAGGAATCAGAATCAAAAAGAGACAAAGAATCAAATAGTCAGGAATCAGAATCAAAAAGAGTCAAAGAATCAAAGAGTCAGGAATCAGAATCTAAAAGTGCCGAAGAAACAAAGAGTCAGGAATCAGAATCAAAAAGTGCCGAAGAAACAAAGAGTCAGGAATCAGAATCAAAAAGAGTCAAAGAATCAAAGAGTCAGGAATCAGAATCAAAAAGTGCCAAAGAATCAGAGAGTCAGGAATCAGAATCAAAAAGAGCCAAAGAATCAAATAGTCAGGAATCAGAATCAAAAAGAGCCAAAGAATCAAAGAGTCAGGAATCAGAATCAAAAAGAGCCAAAGAATGAAACCGGGAATCATAATGGATACAAACTTACAGAATCTTTCTGTTATTGTAATCCAAAAACAAACCGTTATTAATATTTATATGAGTATATTCAGAATTAGAACTAGTGGCCGGCAGAGGCAGCTTTAAATAATCGCTGCATTAAAAAGGCCGGTTTTATTTTGCTTTATTTAAACGGAAACACCGCGGCTGTGGAATTGACACACCCCATTCAAGGACGCCCCCGAAGAGCAAATTCGGCGTTTCCTGCCCCCTCATTAGACTCCATTAAAAGCGAGGAGGCCTCGAGTCGTTCGCGGCGGCGTCTCGTTTTTGTAACCAGATACGATCCGTACAATCGGCGAAGCCGCCATATTCACTTGTAATCCTTCACACTTTGCGAGTCTTCACACAAAACCCTCCTTTGTCACTTTGGGGAGGCTATTGTTCTCGCTCTTTGTCTGCTCCGGCTTTGTGTCTCTGCGCCCGTAATGAAAGACTGAAGACTTAATGAGGTTCTCCCGCGGTGAGGAGCCGCCTGGCGCCCCGCTCACGGCATATGTTTATCGTTTGATTGTGAGGAGGTGTTAAAGTCTGAGGGCTTGTGTGTGTGTGTGTGTGTGTGTGTGTGTGTGTGTGTGTGTGTGTGTGTGTGTGTGTGTGTGTGCGGCAGCTGATGCACGACCTTGGTGCTGAAGGTCAAGGGCGGAAGCGCCGCGCTGTCTCTCACGCTTTCGCCGTCACTGCGGAGGATTTCACGGGCCATCGTTCACGCGGTGGCATCTCATCTCAGGGCCGC
This sequence comes from Parotocinclus haroldoi, assembly GCA_034779995.1. Classification (NCBI taxonomy): domain Eukaryota; kingdom Metazoa; phylum Chordata; class Actinopteri; order Siluriformes; family Loricariidae; genus Parotocinclus; species Parotocinclus haroldoi. The sequence goes on along the minus strand of JAUZST010003414.1, from coordinate 14,012 downwards.
CGATCCTTTTGTTTAGGTAAATCCATAGAAGCAGGAACTCAGCTGCAGCTCGTTTCTCTTCCCGCCCTCTGCCCCTTCGCTGCCCCTTCACGTAAATAACGAATAATAGGGTAGAACTGTTCCAGAACCACATCACCCTACATAGCTCCCCTCTGACCCTTTTCTCTTTCCATAGCAAGCTGATTACTCACAGCCCGCTGTGCTGCTCCTGTATGATTCCCTTTCTTGTCAGTTTTGGTTCCGTGTTGGCTCGTCCCTGGTACCGGTTCCTGGTTCTTTTCCTGGTTTCTGTTCCTGGCTCCTGTCCGGGTTCTTGTTCCCCGGCTCCTTTTCTTAATTCCTGTCCTTGTCTCTGTTCTGGGCTCCTTTTCTGCTTCCTGTTCCCGGCTCCTTTTCTCATGCCTGGTTTCTGTTCTGGGCTCAGTTCTAAGTTCCTGTTCTAGGATTTTTGCATGTTCCTGTTCTGTGCTTCTTTCCTGTTTGCTGCTCTGGGCTCCTTGCCCGGTACCTGTTCCTGGATCCTATCCTGGTTCCTGGCTCTTTTCCTGGTTCTTGTTTCTGGGCTCCGTTTCTTGATTCCTATACTTGTCCCTGTTCTGGACTCTTGTATGGTTCCTGTTTTAGTTCCTGTTCCTGCCCCCCTTCCTCTTTCCTGCTTTCTGTACTGGGCTCATTTCTAAGTTCCTGATCTAAGATCCCTTGCATGTTCCTGCTCTGTGCTTCTTTTCTGGTTCCTGTTCTGGTCTGCTTTCCAGGTTCCTGTTCTGTGCTTCTTTTCAGCTCCCTGGTTCCTGCCTCCTTTCCTGTTTCTTGTTCCTGGCTCCTTTCTTGGTTGACGTCTCCTTTCCTGGTCTCTGTTCCTGGCTCCTTTTCTGGTTCCTGTTCCTGACTCCTTTCCTGGTTCCTGTTCCTGGCTCCTTTCCTCTTTCCTGCTTTTTGTTCTGGGCTCATTTCTAAGTTCCTGATTTAAGATCCTTTGCATGTTCCTGTTCTGTACTTCTTTCCAGCTCCCTGGTTCCTTACCTGTTTCTTGTTCTGGACTCCTTACCTGGTACCAGTTCCTGGCTCCTCTTCTGGTTCCTGTTCCCCGCTCCTTTTCTCTTTCTAAGTTCCTGTTCTGTGATCCTTTGCATGTTCCTGTTCTGTGCTCCTTTCGAGGTTCCTGCTCTGGGCTTCTCTCCAGGTTCCTGGTTCCTGTCTCCTTTCCTGGTCTCTGTTCTGGGCTCCTTTTCTGGATTCCTATCCTTGTCTCTGTTCCGGGTTCATTTCCTGGTTCCTGTTTTGATTCCTGTTACTGTCTCCTTTCCGGGTTCCTGTTCCCTGCCTCCTTCCTTCTTTCCTGGTTCCTGTTACTTCTGTTGCATTTGTAATGGTTTGTGTGCTCCTCATTGTCGGGTTCTGGTCCCTGGTTCCTGACTTCCAGCACGGTTTGTCCAGTCTTGTCTTTCATGTTTTCTTTGCTCTTTTGTCCCTGTTGTCTCTTTTTTAGGATGTTACTTTGGGTTTAGATTTTCCCGGATCCCAGCGAAGCTCGGCATACCGAATTGTTACTCACTTCGTGTTGCTAGTCCCACTTCTTTTACAAAAAAAAAGGCACAGTAATAAAAGAACAGAGAGGCAGTGTGTGTGTGTGTGTGTGTGTGTGTGTGTGCAGGGAAAGTAAAAAAAAAAAAAAAAAAGTCTAGCAATCACAAGAGCACAGAGACCGTGGCGGTTCTTTGGATCCGAGAGGTGCTAGAACGTTCCAGGTGGTAGGACGGTATTTTAGCGTGCATTTTTGGGCACGTTTTGTCCGATGACTTCTTAAAAACATCCCCAGAATTCAAATTCTTACATTTCAGAGTCTTCCCATAAGCGCTTAGAGACCATTGCTGCGTTTAAATCTAGGGTTGCCAGATCCTGGAAGAGAAACAAGCGGCCAGGTCTGTGGAAATAAATTGCATTTTTTATTTTTATTTTTTCAAAAAACAAGCGACTTAGAACCAAACCAACTTGCTGTAACAAATATGGGGAGGGGAAAGAGAGGCAGGACCAGGGAGCCCTTAGAGCAACTTTAGAATAAATGGACCTGGCAACCATGTCGGTTTCTGTTACCTCTAGACCAAAGTCGTGTTTCTGAGACCACATGAACTCAGAGAAAAGTCCAGTTATTTATCGTGTTTCGTCTGATTTCCACGTTTTTTGTTTTGTTTCTTCATAGATTGAATCATAAATTAATTACTTATAATAATTATACAATCGATGATTATTCATTATCAATAACCAGCAGCCTTCACAAATCCGTACGGGACGAGTCTAAAGAGTTACTTTGACTCCCCCTGGTTGTAACCGGGCTGATCTTCATTCCCGGCGCTGCTCGACCCACATGTGGAAGGTGTATTTCTGGAAGCTTGGTCTCCCCTGAGGGCACCTGAGCAGGCGAGGTCATGGAGATGACAGCAGTTAAAGATCAGCCGTGTGGGAGCCACCAGCTGAGGCTTCACCTCGTGTCCCATTTCCGCTGCCAGCCAGACACGTCCCCTCTGGCATCCCGGGCTCCTGCACATGCAGCTCCAGAACCGACGGACCTGTCTCTCGCTGCTTTGTACCCGCCTCTGGGTTGTGGGGTCCTATTTCACCGCTTGGCGTCTGTAGGGGCCTGATAGTAAAGGTGAACCTTCCTGAATCAGAAAGGAGAGACTAACTATTATTACTACTTGCTGTTTATCTGGCTTGTTTAAAGCGCTGCCCTATAAAAAGGCTCTCAGAGGCTACTCTTGGTTTGCGCCTTAAGACATTTCGCCCAGTTGGCAGACCTTCAGAAGCAGGATGGTCGTTTTTATCTGACCGACCTGTTAGGGGGAGTCGGGGGCAGCGGCTTCTTAAGGGGGCACACAGACATGGTGAATTAGAAGTGATACAAGGGACACTAACAACTCAACGAGATGCCCTGTGTTGTCTCTCAGGCTTCTTCCGACTGGCCTTTTTTTAGCCGGATAACCCCCCCCACCCAACCACCCCACCCCAACCCAACAGCAAGGGCCTATCAGGAATGTCCCCGGCGGATTGGAACGCGTCCTGGCCCTGCCCCGGTTGCCAGATTTACCGCCAGTCGAGCGTTTGTGGGACCAGCCACGATTGTGCCCAGCTCAGGGCGAATGTGTTAGCGGTCTCTCACCAAGAGGTGCCGCGCCCCCCGAAAGTAGCCTCTGAGAGCCTTTTTATAGGGCAGCGCTATAGGGGAAGCACATTGACGCCCTCTGTATTGGCGATTGGCGTATCGTTTCGCAGCAAAACAACATTTCTGTCGGGGTTTCGTTTTTCATTTATTGTAATTTTTTTTTTTGGCATTTTATAACCGAGGCTGAAACAAGTTAGGACGTGTAAACACGCCGTCGCTTCCCCGCAGCCTCTCTCCGCCTTCTCCGAATCGATGCAGATTTTTGTGGGTTCTGGGTTCCGTCTCGGTGTTGCTGAGCCTTTCTGGCAGTTTATCTCCTGCATGCATGCATATATTTGTGCCGAAATGAGAGAGGCGAGGGGATTAGCATCGCGGCGTCGTGGCTTGTTTGTGTTTTCGGCGTGTCGGTACCAGAAAACAATAATAATTCCCGCGGAGTTTAATAACGCGCCTTTGCAAATGAGGCGGCTAATGAAGGAGAAGTGTAATTGCGGGGCAGGATGGCGTGTCACTCCAAAACGACAGGAGGCGGTCCGGCTTGCCTCTAGACACACACACACACACACACACACACACACACACACACACACACACACACACACACACACACAGGTATTACAGTCGGCTGAAGAATTCAATGGGGGAAAATCCCTCATCTGTACTTCCTGAACTGAAGCGTCGTTTCCAATGCTTTTATTTTTTTTATTTCCGGTTCCTTACTTTTGGCTTTTTTGTTTTTTTCGTTTTGTTTTCGTTTTGTTTATTCTTTCCTTCTTCGTTTTCGTGTTTCACATTCCGTCTGGTTTGCCTGCTTTGTTTTTATGTTTCACGTCTTTTTCCAGTTTTTATGTTTTGCTTGCTTTCTTTGTTTCGACGTTTTTTTTCTCTCACTTTTTTTATTCTTATTTATTCGTACGCTTGTTTTTTCTCTTCCTTTTTACCATTCCACGCCTTCCTTCACTCCTTTTTCTTTCTTTCTGTCCCTTTTCGTTTAGAAATGTTTTGCTTGCTTTGTTTCTATGTTTTTCTTTCATTCTTTTTTCTTACGTTTTTTTTATTTCTTTTATTCTTATTTCTTTGTCTGGTTGTTTTTTTTTCTTCTCAGCTTCCAGTGCTTTCTTTCACTCCTTTTTCTTTCTTTCTGTGCCTTTTCCTTTTGGCTCTGTGTTTTTCTTTCTTCCTCCCTTTTATGTTTTTCTTTCATTCTTTTTTCCTACTTTCTTTTTTTTTTTTTCCATTTAATTTCCGGTGCTTTCTTTCATTCCCTTTTCTTTCTTTCCTTTTTGGCGTGTCTTTCTTTCTTTCTTGTTTTCATTTGCCTCTTTTTTTCCTTTTTGTTTTTCCTCCTTTCTTTTAGTTTTTATGTTTTGCTCGCTTGCTTTGTTTCTATGTTATTCTTCTCACCTTTTTTTATCCTTATTTCTTTGTCTGTCTGGTTGTTTTTTTTTATTCCCAGCTTCAAGCGCTTTCTTTCTCTCCTTTTTCCTTCTCTTTTCTTTTCTTTTTTTTCTTTTCCTTTCTCTTTCTCCGTGTTTTTTTCTTTTCCTTTTCCCCACGGCCCATCGGCTCCGGTACCTCACGTTAGAGCGCCCCCTCTCTTGTGATATCGCTTAAATAATAAGCGTTTGCGTTATTTCGGTGTTACCGTCAGATGATTTCTCTTGCTCGGTGTTTCTGCACCTTAACGCCAGACGAAGCCGTTAGGAGAACATCTGCTCGCTCCGAAAAGAGCATTTTATGCTCATCAGACCCTTGTGTTTGCACACACACACACACACACACACACACGCACGCACACGCACGCACGCGACAAATCTAATGAAACGGCAGTAAGGGTGCCCCCTCCCTCGCACGGCCCGCCCCCCACCCCACCCCCACCCCGCCCCCCTGCAGAGCACAATGAGATCTTATAATGGAGGCCTTTAGAGAGAAGCTGAAATGGTTCTAGGATCGGCGTAATAACGCCACTGACCTACATCAGCCAGAGGGGCGAGATCCGGGGGGCAAGGAGGGGCAAGGGGAGGGCGGAATCAGGAGGCATATTACCACCCTGGCAGGCATGCCTGAGGCGAAAAATGTCCTCGCCTCCACCCGAAAAAAAAAAAAAAGAAAAAAAAAAAACAAGAGGAAAAAACACAAAATCACCTCCTGAGGAGCAGGTGCAGAACGGGAAGGAGGAAAGAGGAAGCGCCCCATCGGCCCCCCCCCTCCCCCCCAAAACTCCCCGATGTGACATACGGTGTACACGCACACGCACACACACACACACGGTCTTAACTAAAGCTGATCCGTGTGTTAAATGACCCAAAACAAACAAACAAACAAAGACACCCGGAATGGAGTTCGTGGTTGGATGCAGATAGACGGACGGGAAAAGGGAGATCAATGGAAAAAGGTTGGAGGGGGCATAAGGGGGTATAGAGAGCATTTTGGGATGAGGAGGGGTACAGCTTGGCCGGACAGGGCCTACGAAGAAATAGTGCGAACCGTCCGGGTCCGGAAATACCGCTTTGCTTCAGGGTGTATACGGGAAGCAGCAGATTAGGGCAGAGGTGTGCGGCACCGCATCGCCCGTCTCCAAATTCGGCGTGCCTCGCTCTGTGCGCTTTTTAATCTGCCCCTTGCCCCCGAGCCTCGCCCCCGTGGAGCCCTGAGGATCTGGGTTTTTTTTTTTTAAAAACCAACCAGTCGCTGGCAGAGAGGGAGAGAGGAAGGGGAAAGTCGAAGCTTTCTCAGACCGAGGTCATTTATATTCAATTAGGATCCCGAATCCGTCTCCGTGCCCCTGCGCTCCTCCCGCTGCTCGCCCCCGCACCCTCGCCAACCCTCCCGATGTCGTTACGGCCGGATCAAGCCGGAGATGAGACAGAGAATAGGAATTTCAGGACCTCGCTGTTCATCTGCTGCCTGCTTGCTCCGGGGGGCGGAGCGCTGGAGAGGGTCCGGGTCACATGACCAGCGGGTGGAGAAGTTCGGAAATGTGTGGGTTTCCGCTTTAATTGCTCGTTATAGGGGCTGATGGAGCGTGTTTAATCCATGACCCCCTCCTGCCGACGCCGGCGGGGCACGGTCGGGTCAAACGGCAGGGACTTCCTTTACATGCCTTGGTTCGTTATTTTAATCCAGCTCCGGTCGATCCAGTCCGGCCTCCACCATGCTTCACAGTGGGCGCTGTCGGGTCAGGACCTTTATTTGGACTTTTCCCAAATAATCCGTCCGGGGTTAGGGCTTAGGCTTGTGGTTGGGGTTAGGGTTTAAGGTTTGGGATATTGGTTATGGGTTAGGGTTTAGGCTTTAGTGTTGGGGTTAGGGCTTAGGCTTGTGGTTGGGGTTAGGGTTTAAAGGTTGGGTTTATGGTTATGGGTTGGGGTTTAGGCTTTAGTGTTGGGGTTAGGGCTTAGGCTTGTGGTTGGGGTTAAGGTTTAAGGTTTGGGATTATGGTTATGGGTTAGGGTTTAGAGTTTATGTTTGGGTTTTGGGGTTTGGGGTTTATGGTTAAGGCTTGGGTGTTGGGGTTTAGGATTGGGGTTGGGATTTAGGGTTTTAGGGTTGGGATTATGATTATGGTTAGGGTTTAGTTAGGGTTTAAGATCGGGTTTGGGTTCGGTGTTTATGGCTAAGGCTTAGGTGTTAGGGTTTGGGATTGGGGTTAGGTTTTATTGATTTAGGGCTGAGATTATGGTTATGAGTTAGGGTTTAGGCTTTAGGGTTGGGGTTAGGGTTTAGGCTTTTGAGTTTGGGGTTCATGGTTAAGGCTTAGGTGTCAGGGTTTAGAATTGGGATTGGGATTCAGAGTTTTAGGGTTCAGATTATGGTTATATGTTAGGGTTTAGGATTGGGGTGGGGTTTAGGGTTTAAGGTTTGGGATATTGGTTATGGGTTTAGGTCTTGAGATCGTTAGGGTCGTTAGTACTGTGGTAGCCTAGCGGTTAAGGTACTGGACTCTGGACCAGTAGGTCCAAGGTTCAAATCCTACCAGTTGGGCCCTTGAGCAGGACCCTTAACCCACAATTGCTTGAGTGCACTGGATAAGTAAACGTCGGGGTTTAGGGTTAGGGTTTAGAATGAGAGGTTTGGGTTTAGATCTATGGTTTAGGGTTTAAGTGTTAAGATCTAGGTTCTAGGGGTTCATGGGAAGGATTTAGGCACATGGTTAGGGGTAGTGTTGAGAGTTGGAGTTTGAAGTTCGGGATTGGGCTCAGGTTGAGGGCTAAAGCTACGCTCGGGTTTTGGCTTAGGGGGTTAGGGATTGGGGTAAGGTTTTTGGACATGATGCGTGTTACTGTAGAATTACAGAGGATCACATAAACACAGGCTTCCATTTCCTAATTAATGATCCGTGTCCGTCCGCCCGAAGCACACCTGGGCCCAGAGGAACGTCCGTCCGTCCGTCCGTCCGTCCGTCCTTTATGGAAACAAACACAGCCCTCGCACGCCGTATAAATCCAATCCCCTGGTTTAACGGCCCCTGTCCGTGTTTGTGAGCTTCCTAATCCAAACCTCCTCAGCTAATTGTCCCGTTTTTTTTGGGGGACGGCGTAGATCTCAGCCCAGCGCCCGTCCATCTCCTTCCTCCTGCAGCAGCTCTCATAAATCGGGCTCGGGCCCAAACGGCGATGAAGAGAAGCTTTTATCTCGATTGAACGAGGTCCATTTTGATTAATACGGCTTAAAGAATTACAGTTACGCCGCCGAGCTCCGGTTATTTATTCCGGGCACAAACAACTTCATTCTGTCAGGAGAATAATTGGTGGCATTAGTCAAATTAAAACGCAGCCAAAGGTCAATTATAAAGAGGGGCATAAATCACGCTGCGATGGATCCGACTGCACGGCCTTTAATGAAAACGGAAGATTATTATGCATGCATAACGTGCAGGAGCCGTATATTTAATGTGCTCTTATGCTCCTGCTTGTGGGCCGTCCATGTAAAAATGGTAAATAATCTCATGATGCCGTGAGACGAGACGAGACGAGACGAGACCGGGGGTCCAAGAGAGCGGTGTTTAAGACACGCCTTAAATGAGGAGCGCTCCGAACGTACCGCTCTGTAATCCTCTCGACAGGATTTTGGGTTTTTTTTTTTTTTATTCTGAAGTTTCTCGCTTCTCTCATCATGTGCTTGAGCCTTTGGTTTCACTGTTTCACTGGAGCTCCTGTAATCACACACACACACACACACACACACACACACACACACACACTGTTTTTTGTTATCGAAGCTTAGACTAGCTGGTTAGCTTTAGGGTTTGGGGTTTATGGGCTGGGATTATGGTTATTTGTTAGGGTTTAGAGTTAGGGTTTAGGATTAAGGTTTAGAGTTGGGCTTACAGTGTAGGGTTTAAGAATTGGGATTATGATCATGGATCATGGTTTAGTGTTAGGGTTTAGGATTGGGCTTAGGTTTTTGGGTTAAGGGTTAGAGTTGGGCTTAGGGTTTAGGTTTTAGAGTTCATGGTTAAGGGTTAGAGTTGGGATTATGGTTACGGTTTAGTATTAGGGTGTAGGATTGAGGTTCAGGGTTTAGGGTTAAGGCTCAGGTGTTAGGGTTCGAGGTAGGGGTTGGGTTTTGGGGTTTATGGGTTGGAATTATGGCTATGTGTTAGGGTTTAGTGTTAGGGTTTAGGATGGGGTTTAGGGTTTATGGTTAAGGTTTAGGGGTTGGGGTTAGGGTTTAGGGTTTAAGGGCTGGGATTATGGTTATGGACGACGGTTTGGTGTTAGGGTTTAGGACTGGATTTCGGTTAAGTTTAGAGGTCTAGTATTAGGGTTTAGGGATTGGGGTTAAGGCTCAGGTGCCAGGGTTAAGTTTGGGGTTTAGGGTTTAAGGGTCGGGATTATTGTCATGGATTATGGTTTAGTTTTAGGGTTTAGGCTTTATGGTTAAGGCTTAGGTGTTAAGGTTTGGGTTAGAGGTTGGGTTTTAGGGTTTAAGGGTTGGGATTATGGTTATGGATGACAGTTTAGTGTTAGGGTTTAGGATTGGGGTTAGCATTTAGGGTTAAGGTTTAGGGTTAACGTTAGGGTTTAGGGTTAAGGGTTAGGGTTTAGGTTTAAGCTTAAAGGTTAGGGTTAAGCTTAGGGTTTAAGGTTAAAGGGTTGGGATTATGGTTATGGATGACGGTTTAGTGTTAGGGTTTAGGATTGGGTTAGGTTTTAGGGTTAGGGTTTAGGGTTAACGTTAGGGTTTAGGGTTAAGGGTTAGGGTTAAGGTTAGGGTTTAAGCTTTAAGGGTTGGGATTATGGTTATGGATGACGGTTTAAAGTTAAGGGTTAGGATTGGGGTTAGGGTTTAGGGTTTAGGGTTTAAGAATTGGGATTATTGTTATGGATTACGGTTTAGAGTTAGAGTTTAGGATTGGGGTTAGGGTTTAGGGTTAAGGTTTGGGATTGGGGTTAGGGTTTAGGGTTAAGGTTTAGGGTTAAGGTTTAGGATTGGGGTTAGGGTTTAGGGTTAAGATTTAGGGTTTAAGAGTTGGGATTATGGTTATGGATGACGGTTTAGAGTTAAGGTTTAGGACTGGGGTTAGGGTTTAGGGTTAAGGTTTAGGGTTAAGGTTTAGGGTTTAAGGGTTGGGATTATGGTTATGGATGACAGTTTAGAGTTAAGGTTTAGGATTGGGTTAGGGTTTAGGGTTTAAGGGTTGGGATTATGGTTATGGATGACGGTTTAGAGTTAAGGTTTAGGATTGGGGTTAGGGGTTTTTGCGTTTTCGGTTGGTTTATCCCTGCACCCTGTGTTCTACAGCTTTATGGGCTGGTTTTATATATAAATAAATAAATATATAAATATATATACACACACACACTAGTCGGCGTAAGTTAATACGCAGCAGGTCCGGCGTGTTGAACGTCTCGGATTTCAGGTTGGATTGATTAGAAGATAGTTCTACAGTAATATTCCTAAGGAGAAAAAAAGAAATCCGTTCATAAAAATAGAAACGTTTTCCGTCGAGCAGGAAGAGAATCTGAAGATGAACCATAATCAGCGGGCTCCGGTTTCAGCAGTTTTTATTTTTATTAGTGATTTAGGAGCTTCTCTTCTCCAGACCAGTCGTACAGGAAACATTCCCAAGCAGCCATCCCGTCCCAGCATCCTTTGCTTGTATTAGACCAGAGATTATTAGCACACATGAAGTCTTCTGACGCCTATGGCCTCCCGCACACCCTGTTTTCTTACACCATGACACCCCAGATAAAGACGATTCCAGTTCGAGGGAATGATTTCAGACTCTTGAAATCCCCAAGAAGCCTCGAATCAGGCAATTGATTTAAAGCAGCAGGTGCTCAAAACGGACCGTACATAAAACAGATGATCCCTGTGGTGTTCATTAAGACTCCTTTGGACATTTTCCTCGGACAGGAACTCGGTCAGGTTTCCAGACTTTCCCAGGGTCTCACTTCCCTTTTCTTTTGAACCCCCAGTGAAAACAACCGAGCTTTAACGTTGCTCCTTTACTATCAATAAGCTAGATATCATCATGAACTGTTATGACCCCTATGGTCTTCCGCACATCCCCGACAAAAACCGAGAGGAGTCGATTCAAAAACGTGATTCAAAAACGACCGCGCTTTGGACGCTGTTCTTTTTCCTATCGATCGGCTAGAGGTGATTACAAAGTGTTATGACCCCTATGGTCTTCCATATGCCTTTAAATACAGACTCGGAACGCTAGGCATCAATTAAGCTTACGATATCGATGAATCATTTCGAAAAGAAGTCGCGAATCGAGCAACGCCTCCTTCTCATTTAAAGCGACAGGGGCTCAGAGCGGACCGTCCTTAAAAGGGCGTACCTAAGCCTTTGATCCTTACATTTCGTTAAAGGATATTCTCCTCCGCTTTCTCCAAGCCTCTGTTGCCTTTTTTTTTTTTTTTTTTTTTTTTAAACGTTTCTGTGCCGTGACGCCGTTAATTGTTTCTGCTTTTCCGAGTAGAACGCCATCCATTTGCATCCTGGGTAAATTTGGGCTGCCGGGTGGAATTGAATAAGCGAGCCTCGTTAACGCTCCCATGCGGAATACTAACGAGAGAAAGGGACGCCGTCGGGAGGGGCGGGGTAAGTTCGCGCGGTGGAAATATCGACGCGTAGCTCGGGAGCCGCCGGTCAGCGTTAAAGCCGAGGGTCAGGACACAGGAACTAAAGGATTATGGGTAGGATGAAGGTAAATACGAGCTTTATAGGAGTCAAAGGGAGAGACGATAAATCGCTCGGGCCCCCGAGCTCGTCTCAAATTCACCCCACGTAATACAGGAGCTCAGAGGGGTCATTCAGTACGGCTTTCATCCTAAATAGATCCTGGATCATTAAAATACAGAACTGGAGCTTTAGAAAGTCTGATTTAAACAGATAATAATAATAATAATAATAATAATAATAATAATAATAATAATAATAATAATAATAATAATAATAGAAGGATGGCACGGTGGTGCAGCAGCCAGTGATGTCACCTTACAGCGAGAGAGAGAGACTTGGGTTCGAGTCCCAGTGTCTGTTTGTTTTCCCCATTCCAACCACATATGATCAACTGGCATCTCTAAACTGCCCCAGTATGAATAAACAGATACCTGGTCTAGAATTAGTTCCTGCCTTGAGCCCTTTGCTGCCAGATTCAAGCTCCCTGTAAACGTGATCTCATTAATAATAATGATAATAATAATAATAACAATAATATGTTTAAAAGTGGTAAGATAAATAACAACAATATTAATATTTAAAAATAACAATATTATTATTATTATTATTATTATTATTAATAATAATAATTATAATAAAGCAATAATAACAATAAAATATTAATAATAATAATATACATAATACTATTATATTATTATATTATTATTATTAAGATCAGTAATATATTAACATTAATGATCCTAATAATAATAACTTTATGTATAATATTTTGATAACAATAGTACCTATTTATAAAATAATAGTAATAATATATTTAATATCAATAGCAGTGATAGAGTTAGTATTATTTATAATAATAGTAATAATATAAATAATAAGAATACAAAGGATAATAACAATAATATTTGTTATTTTTTTAGAATGATGATAATAATAATAAAATAGCGATAATAATAATTTTAATAACCACAGTTGTAGTAATATTGATCATCTAAGTAGCAGTAATACTTTATTATGATTTATAATAATAATGCAAATAATGATTACAATAATATTTTTATTATTTTATTATTATTAATGATTTAGTATTATTCTTATCATACTAATAATAACAATAATAATTATAGTAAAAAATAACAATATTTCGTTTTATTCTTATAATAATCATGATAATATTTTTGTATTATTTTTATCATAATAATAGTAATAATAATAATAATAATAATATTTCTGTTTTTTTATCATAATAACAGTAAAAATAACAATATTTCGTTTTATTCTTACAATAATCATGATAATATTTTTGTATTATTCCTATGATAATAATAATAATAATAATAATTATTATTATTATTATTATTATTATTATTATTATTATTATTTGAGAACACTACCCTAACGCTTTATATTGATACAATTCGGAATGCTTACGGAGGACATTTTTATAAATAAATAAACAAGCTTCAGGGGGGAAGAGGACAAAAATGGCCACTTGACCCACTTTGTGCTGCCACTTGGAGTGAGCTGGGCTGAGGTCATTGTTTCGGAGGCTTTAGTGTCTCCTGCTTGGCATCATTCAGTCCCAGAGCTAAAGCCTTTCATCATGAGCCAGGGTTTCATGATCTGATTCGCCCCCTCATTTCCAAAACGCTGCTCGGTGCTTTGTTCGGGTCGGTCCAAACGACTGGAGCCTGCGACCTGATTTCAACACACAAAGTCCACTTCAGGCTTGGAGATCATCTTTTTCGCTGGCAGATAGGGGTCCTCAGATGGTGGGACGTTTGTTAGACATTCGCTTTGATCGCCAGCCCCTCTCAGATATGGTATATAGTAAAGATGCATAAGTATGTGGACACTTCAGCATCACTGCTCACTGAAATCTGAACGCTGGGGACTGGACACCGGAGTAGATACTGGTCTGGACACTGGACTGGACACCGATCTGGAGACCAGAATGGACACCGGACTGGATACTGGACTGGATACTGGACTGGATACTGGACTGGCCATTGGACTGGACACCAGTCTGGACACTGGACTGGACACCAGTCTGGACACTGGACTGGACACTGGTCTAGACATTGGACTTACCATTGGACTAGCCATTGGAGTGGTCACTGGACTGGACACCGGACTGGACACTGGACTGGACACCGGACTTGCCGCAGCATAAGAGTTCACCGAACGGTGACGTAGCTTGATTTGATTTGCCGAACGCGGAACGGCTACAGGATCAGACGCTTGAGACGTTTCTGCACATTTTAATTAATTGCTAACGACTCAATTAAGCTCGGCGTCGTGGAATCTATATCCTTGCAGCTTCCGTAACGATTCCAGTTCGATCCTATTTCGGGAAGCGTTCCCTCCGCTCCTCTTGTCTCCAGGCTTTGATGTCGTCTCTCTGCCCTCGTTGTTTTGATCCTTCGGCGGATCTTCTTAATAAAGATCTAAAAGCGAGCGCGTGTTCAGCATCGGCCACGCCCACCTTACTCAGGAACCCCGAGTAATTCCTCCTCGCTCCTCATCAAATCCAATCCTGTCCAATCCAATCCTAATTACTTCTGCTTCGTCTCTCTCTCTCTCTCTCTCTCTCTTCCTCTCTCTGTCTCTCTCTCTCTCTCTCTCTCTCTCTCCCCCTCTCTCTCACTGTCTCTCTCTCTCCCCCTCTCTCTCTTTCTCTCTCTCCCCCTCTCTCTCACTGTCTCTCTCTCTC